>JAULBM010029222.1:0-11110 GCA_032357055.1 Geukensia granosissima
AATGAGGGCCTTAGGGAAGATTAGTTTTATAACTAACTGAGTTACCCTCTTAAAATAAAGTATTGTTGTTGTTGTTGATGATGTTGTTGTTTTACTTAACATAGAAGTATTTTAGTAATTTTAATTCTTCCTTCATTATTGATGTGAACAGGCCATTTAATAAGAAAAAAGAAACTTATCAAATTATTATCACATTTAATAAAATACTAAAACAGCTGACACCACATATACTTACGAGAGACCAGATCAAAACATTTTTTACCAGGGTCATCATGTACCAACTACAATAAACAACAATTAATAATTAACTTATCTCACAGTATCTATTTAAAGTACCCGGACGATAATGAAAATGGTGGCAAATATTTTTATTTTGTTCACCATTTGGAGAAAATTTTGTTTTCCTTCATTAATTTTTAAAAATATAATGTTTCTAATCTGTCAACTGGTTTAAATCATCAAAAGATATAAAATAAATTAATAGCAAGTTTCTTGATCTTTCCAATGTCATTATGCTATGATCTTCTAGAAAATGGGTTATTTTAACAAGCATGTGCTCAATTATAGTAATAATAATTAAAGTAGAGACATGCAAAAAGTATTTGATCACTGTCATTATTTAACATAAATAACATTTGGTAAATAAAAATGTTCTGCATGATTTGAATCTTGAGAACAAGTTTTAAATATCTAAATACTGACCTTTACTTGGCAAGTTAGTAGATTCAGTTTAACTGGGTCTTTACTCTCCTGAAAATATACAGAAATACATTATTTGTTTGTTTGTTTGATTGGGGTTTAACATGACTTTCAAAAACATTTCAGTAATATAGCGACCATCAGTTTTAATGGTGGAGGAAGCTGGAGAACTGGGAAAAAACACCAACCTTGGGCAGGTAACTAACAAACCTTAGGCCATAGTTGTGTTTTTCTTTATTTTGCATCTGCATGTGGGTAGGTTACAAGCCTTTTGATGTCAAAGACAAACACAGAAAATAATTTCATGCAATTGTAGTACTGAGAAGAAAACCTCTATAGTCGTATTGGTGAAAGGCTACAGTGATCTGTATAGGTAAGTTTAAATCAACTACCTAGACCATTTAGCCACCCAGGCCACCAGAAATACATTAAAGATTTTAAATATGTAAACATCTCATGGAAATGTCATCACTGCTGTGTACAAAATTAACTCTTTCATTATGAAACTTACTGTATATAGAAAAGGTTAAAAGAAAAACATTTTACAGTCAAATCTGCTGATACAGTCTCAAACAATAACCTGGTTAAAACAGCCATATTTCAGTTTCCATTTGCTGAATAAATCAGTCAAACAGAACTTTGAATAAACAGCCACCTGCCTTTAGCAGCCAATTTAACATCTTCTCTTGGTGACCTCTAAATGCAGGTTGACTGTACAAAACCTACATCTCCCCATCTATCACAAACGGGATTCCATTGACATCAGACAAATACATGTACAAAGAATACATTAGACTGACCTATACTGTTATGACAAAATGTTATTGACAATCCCATATTTTCCTATCTGCCATAGATCTTATTCTAGAATGCCTTAATGATTAATTAATTGCATGTTCCTTCATGTGTAAATTCTTCATCCATATTCAGGACAAAAGTATGTCAACAAGATCAATGAGATGAATGAATGAGAAAGAAAGAGAAAATGAATGGGTCAGACAAAAGTGGAGAGGTCAATAGACATGGCATCATGTGACAGGATGAAACACGACACAGACTATACTCAACAACTAATAACCAACAAATATCTATGAACAATAAAGGCCTGCCCAAAAAAATCAAAACATAAATTGGGTGGTTTGAAACAGCAGACAGTTCCTGCCTCTCTAACAACACCAACCTCTTAGCCAATTTTACAACATAGTCATGTTTTGTACTATACAGACACTATAATATGGTACCATGCTAGCTTTATGTTTGATGTTTTCAGTATGACCCAGCAGTGTTTTATTGTGCCTGCCCATAGCCAGAATTTTGTAGTCTAGAGGATGTTGCTGGTTTTGTGTTTTACTGTAAGCCTAATTAGTCTATTATTTTAATTTTGGAATTGTCTGACATCATCAAACTGATATTTAAAGTTCTGGGTTGTGATATTGTGATGTCCCTGGTTATGTGACATTGTTATTCGTATAAAGAACCAAGAAAAATATCTTTTGACAATCATACATTTTCCCATTTGTCAAAAAAATATTACAAGCCTACATTTCCCTATTTGCCATAGAACAAATCTCAAATAATTTATTGACATTATGACATTGACAAACTACATTTTCCTATTTGCTATGGAACTTGTGTCAGAATCATCTACTGAGATTATGACATTGACAAACCCATATTTTCCTATTTGCCATTGAACTTAATGCTATTGAAAAGCTACATTTTCCTAGCTGCCAAAGAACTTAATCAAAATAACCTATTGACATAATGCCATAGACAATCCGACATTTTCTTTTTTGCCAAAGAACTTACATCAGAATGACCTATTGACATAATGCCATAGACAATCCGACATTTTCTTTTTTGCCAAAAAACTAACATCAGAATGACCTATTGACATAATACCATAGACAATCCGACATTTTCTTTTTTGCCACAGAACTTACATCAGAATGACCTATTGACATAATGCCATTGACAATCCGACATTTTCTTCTCTGCCAGATTTTCTTCATTCGACCTTCACTTTTTTTCAGTAAGTTCCCCTCCTTCTCGAATCCATGAACTTTATTGCCTTGTAACTGGTGAAGAGAGTAGCCACTGGAACCCTTGTGCTGAGTTGGCTGAAATGAAAAAAGTTTTTCTATATATATAAAACAAAGTTCCACTGCAGAGACTTTATTTTAATGTAAATAACTAGTATTCTATATACATGTCGTGTATTTTGGAAATTAAAACCAGCAATTTACTTATATATTTACTATATTTTTACATGCAATATCCAGTATACTTATTAATTGATTGTTGTTTAGTGTCGTGTCTGTAACATTTCAGCCATAGATAACATATTTTTCCTCTTTTGCAAAAATGCTTGTTGCTGTTATTTCATATTGACAAGTTTTTTTTCACAAAAAATGTTGTTGGATATCAGCATGTCACAAAGTTTGGTTTGGAGTAAATATCACTTCATTTTTATTGACTTATAACCACTTATATTAAATTCCCCATCCTTCACAAACCTGTCCAGAAACATGCAGTATCTTTTAAACATAGTTACTAGAAGTGTGTTCCCACAATCCAACTTTTTCTTCTAACTTGCTTCAAACTTTTCCTATGCACCTGTTTTCAAACCATAGATAGACCAAGCTCACAAAAGGATACACCACTCAAAGCACATTGAACCCTTACAATGAATTATTTCCCCTAGGAAACATCTAACAGCAATTATTTTCTTCATTACACCATATAAAATTTCACCTTAGTACACTCCGCAGTTTCAAAGAAGTTACACTCGCTATTTTCAAGCATGCTGAATCCTGAATTTGAATTATCTCCCTTGAGATGAGTCTTTCTAACAGCAAATGTACATATGGTACCTTGACTTCGTAAAATCCATACAGAAATTAAGAAATTGTACTTACAAGGTAAGCAAACATAGATGGACAGGGGATTCCTATACCCCTCCCCCCAAACCAACTTTACTTTAAGGGGGTATAATCAAGTTTGAACATGAAAACACCTCAGAAATGTTGAACAACTAGTCTGTCTGCAATTTAGAGTTGTCCAGCAAGTGTTTTCAAGGTCATGGTTATTGTTAACAGGTGGATAGCAAAAGTTTCAGTAAAGTTGGGTGAAAAAGTTTTATCATGTAAATACACCTTTACTTCACCGACACATTACCACAGCATGCTTGTTCAATGTAATCACCTTTATCAGTTTTATAGCCAAACAAGTTACCTGTTAATCAAGTTTATGTACTGGCAGCATATTTCAAAATAAAACCTCAAAAATTTCTATCAGCATAATATAAAAATTCATTACCTCCTAAAAATGTTGCGAAGCTAAAAAGATATATGTTGCATTCATAAAATGCTACTGTGATTTTTCATCAACTCATTTGAGACACATTCAAGTATATTAACTATGCATCTATGAAAGTGTGTAAATAATCCACAGAAGCCAAACATCTTTTTTAAATTTTTCTGCAGTTACCTTAATACTATTTTTATGTAAAACATTTGATTAATCTTGAAAAGGCAGATAATTTTCAGCAGTGACTATTGCATATAAAGATATTTGTACTTTAATTGCCAGAGTTAATTGTTAACATCAGAAAGTTGAATTTCTCGCAGACTCTCAGCAAGCTATAAGTGAGACCCATTATCTACTAGTAGCTCAAAGCACACATTAATAAATTTTCAAAAAAAACTAGAGATTTTAGCAAAGTTGTAAATACTAGCAGGACTGCCAGTCCGTAACCAGGGCTGACTTAAATAAAATTTTGACTGATCAATAGCAAATATCTGAAAAATTCAAGTTAATATTTTCCTACTGAACCCTGACTTTAGAAAGCCTGTGGTTGTTATCTGTGCAACAAGTTTATGACCTGTAGACAGATATCAATAGAACTTTATGTTAAACCAAGTCTTCTTCTATTTTTCTTTCAGAACCAAAAATTTTATAAATGTCATATGACTTGGCTACTGCCCAAGGTAACCATTCACAATGACATGCATTGAGAGTTTCACCTTTCTACATTCAAGGTCAGTTACCTATAAAATACCCTAGACAATTGATATATCAGGCAAAGTAAAATTAAAATAAAAGCATTACTAGACTTATGCAAATGACCGTAATTAGATATCAGTAAAAATTCAATGTTTTTTGTGTTTAAAAGATACTTTATGCAAAGCAGCATAAAATTTGATCAAATAAAAGTGGAATTTCTAAAAAGAAAGCTTAAGCATAATCTTTAGTTCATTGATGTTTTAAGGACATTTTGAGACTTGTTGACTGAGTTATTGTTCTTCTAATGTAAAAAACAAATAAAATTGTAAATGACAAGCAAATATGCATTATTAACAGTTAGCTTATGTATAGCATTATCTGTAAGCCAGCTGACTTGTTGATATTTTTACTTACAGACGTGATATGAATTGGGACTAAAACACTGGTATACTGGAAAATTTTACAAATACGATAAACTTTACAGACTAACTTAGGTTAATCAAAGTAATGCCTCATTCAGATGGACATATGCAATTTGAATGCGCATTCGAATGCAATCTGAAGACATCAAACACGTTCACATGTATATAAACATGAATTCAATGACCCATGAAAACATTAATTAATTTGCATTACATCTAAACCTGGCATAAGATTGGCCAGTTTCTGGAATAAGACATTTTCGACGAGCTATTTTCACATTAATGAGAAAATTTCATCAAATCCATATTTGACACAACAGTCCTAGCTCATTTTGATTCAACACAAATATGTGTAAAAATTACTACAATTCTCAATCAGGCTGAAGATTTATGTAATGTGTAAGACACATGTGAAATGTTAATGTAAGTTACATATGCATACCACATGTGTGTGATACACATTTGTAAGAATTGCAAAATCCCATAAATGAGACATGGGTTGGCACACAAACATCACATGGACTTATATAAAATGTGGATTGTGTCTTTCTGTCAGACATTCCATTTTCTTTTTAAATAAAATAGCTGTTCAGTTACATCATCAAATTTTCTATTATCTCATTGCCCCATTGGTCAGTTTTCTCTGTTATTTTACCCCCTTTCCATGTATTGTATGACAAGCAATTCTACAAATTTCTATTATTTTTATTATTATTAGGTAACTTGTTTGTCTATGTTGGCATATCTTGAATATTTCACCAGGAATTATCAACTAAAAATTTAGATACATACAAATTATAATACAACACCATCCTCTAAAACTAGGAAAAATATCAAGAAAAGGTAAAGCCACTTCAATGTAGTGTCAACTTGGTGGCCATGGATACAAAAATAAAAGATGTGGCATGATTGTCAATGAGACAGTCACCACCAAATGACAGTCAAAATTCAACTTCTTTAGGTCTCATAATAGTCTTCAATAATTAACCGGAGTCCATACCATGAATGTATGGATTTATAATAATGTACAATTCTTTACAAATTCGACATCAACAGTTAATTCTTGCCCAATGAACTTTGCTCATCATTCCAAAAATTTTAATTTTACACAATAAATACATTGAAGTGGCTTAAATAAACTTAAAAATTTTACCCTTTTGTCAAAGTGAAACAAAATGTACTGAAACATAAAGAAAGAAATCAGACATCAAATACCAAGAGGAAATTCTATATTTAGATAGGCCAACACATGTTCATTAACACATTCTTACAACATGGAAGGAAAGGTCTTTAAAATTGATGTGGTTCTCTGAACTCTATTTTTTAATCAGGGTAAAAACTCCTATATGGATATGATTCCATTTTCAGACAGCCTTCCCTGGATACCATATACAGTAATTCAGAATTAATTAATGTAAGTTCCATGAACTGGGTCTCTCACTTTTTACTAATTTTGGAAAAATCACTTAAAACAATCTGTACAAATTATATAAAAAGCATTAAAAAAAAGATTCTGGTAACTTTTGTATATTTCAGATTTTTATACATGTTCTTAGTTTTTCTCTACTCCTCTTGAAAATTGGAAAATTTTGTCGCTTTCAATTATAGCTATTTTTGCTCACAGGACTTGTTTTGTAAAATGAAAAATATTTTGATAGGTTTTATATCTATTGGCATATGTTTATAGGAAACGTCAGTAAAAATAAGCTTGGTGGTACCAGAAATGCAAAAAACGTAGACAGTGTCGGAACTTAAATTTTTCACAAAAAATAAATGATTTTCACATGAGCACAGGATAAACACTGAAACAGAGGATATTTTTAACACCCGATAAGATAGTAAAATTTCCTTCTAAATTCCCCTTTCAGATTTTAAGATTGCTTTAAGATAGAATAACTAAGACTCAGTTCATGAAATGTACATTACAAATGTTTATTTTAAAAACAATGTTCCCTGAACAAAAATGATAAAGATATTAATGTCATTTTAGAATACTTTGTACAATTTAAATGTTAACAAGATTTGAAATAAGGGTTTTTATATTTTCATGATATCTTTTCTCATTTTTGCAATAATAAAAACATCACAAAAGTTTCAGAACTTCTACTAATGTTAAAATTGAATGGCTCTTATTACAACTAATCCATCAAAATGAGCCCAGGTAGGTAAAAAGGGAGTTCAGAAATTCTCCCAACAAACAACACACTATTCCTTATTTATATCAAAGAACATGTAAATTAAAAATGCAGATTATCAACCACCCCTATTCCAAATAAAATCTTCTTTCATTGGCTTTCATATACATGTGTACCAGTAGTTTTCTAGCCAGGTTGTTCCATGGCATTTTTAACAAACCTTTGAAAAAATTTATATTTCGGTTTTTTATATATTTTGTTCATAGAAATTCGAAAATACAAGAAGGGACATAGTTTAAAATATAAATAAACTATCTGATGAATGAGGAAAATGTGTCCTATTCAATCATTTTACAGATGAAATTTTTAACCTCTATAAAATTTAACTTTTATGTAAATAAATTATGTGAAATGGTCTGTCAAGCTGAGGGCCATTCCATTACAATGTTTGGTAGGGTAGCAGGCATTTCCAACTGTCAAAGGTGATTTATCTTAAATCAATTAGGGATGCCAGTATTTTTCCTCTTGGTGTTAAAATAAAGGACAATAAATATGAGATAAATTACCAATCCTAGAGTTGAGTTCCTGTTTTGCTTGCCCAGTAAAAATAAAGCACAATTTTATAAACTATTGTCTGCACAACTAACATATATTTCAGGGATTAACACAATATTCATCAGTCATCAGTTATTTATTTTACTAAAATCCTGTGAAAATGTCTTTCTAACAGCTGTTACAGAAAAAGATCTGGGGGTGTGCGATGGCAGTTGATCTTGGGGTGTGCGATGGCAGTTGATCTGGGGGTGTGTGATGGCAGTTGATCTAGGGGTGTGTGATGGCAGCTGATATTTTTTTCTGTGAGTTGCTGTACTTTATAATTTATTATCACTTCGTGGTGGACAGTTAACCAACTACATGTATGATCCTATGGGTGGGTGCTTTCTTTTTGGTAATTTCTTATCACTTCGTGAAAATTTTGAAGGTGGTTGGGTCGTCTCAGAATTAGATTCTGTGGGTTGAGGCACCAAAGATAAATGCATTTCAAAAGATGGTAGGGTGAAAAAAGTGCCTTCACATATCCTCATATAATTATTTCTGGAACTGCCCTAAATAAAACATAAAATATGGAAATGAATATGGAAAGACCTTAATTACAAGTTTTGACCAAATTTTCTTCCAAAATGATTTATTGTCGTATAAATGTAACTATGCTGACCAAAAATGGAAGGTAAATATACATATTTCATCAAATTAATGAAATAAATTCATTAAAGTGACATGTAAATTTCATTGTGCAAACAATAGTCATCAATGACATATAAAAACATGCAGTTCCCACTGTATAAAGTTATGCTTGATAAAATATTACCCAGACTGAACTCTTTTATTTGCACCAAGGAGCATTTTCCATAAACAGCTTAAACTAATTGAACCAGTTAAGCACAAGTTGAGTTGAAGTGGTTCTTCTATGGAACAAACCAGACAAACCGGAAGAATTCCCCAGAAAATGGTTAAACCAAATCATGGACACTGCCCCAATATTATTTAACAAATACATCACTGGGACAAATATAATCAATGTCTAACCTTAACCTTTTTTTTTACCCATTTTGAAGCAATGTTAAGAAAAGTCTTCAAATTTATAACATGTACAAAATGTTTTTGAAAAACAGAACAAGTGCCTGCATACCAAATTATAAATTTAAAAGAATTTAATCACAATTCTAGATTTTATGATGAGGAAAAACCAGACTCCTATATATTTTAAAGTTTGTTTTTGCCTTTTTTCACCTTATGAATGTAACTTTTTTTCATCTTAGTGTTGTATTCCAACTTTTCCCTACTATTTTCTATCTCTCACTGTCATATATAATGACCTGGGGAGTATAAACCCGAGTATATTAATACTCACTTCCTTATAAGACATGGAGCCTTTAAGAGTATCCCTGAGTTGAACAAGCTGCTGTCTCTCAGCATTCTGGGTGCGTTTGATTGCTTCTAGCTTGTTAACTAAATTGTCAATAAATGACTGAAAGTGATTTATGGTTTTTTGTCCCTCCTCAAAGAACCTGAAACATAAAGCAAAGGAATACTTAAAACATTAATTCATATAGAGAGAAGGTTTACTAAGGTTGTATTGTGGCTGATAATTTCAAAATTTCAAAATTTTATGTCCACATTTGAAAAACAAAACATTATATCAGATGACGCATCCCCTGAGTTATCTTATCAGTGGTCAAACTTCTTAACCAAAATATTATTGTAAAAAAAATTACTTTAATCAATACTGTTAAAGTATAAGTACTCACAGATTTTAATTTTCAAGGAAACATATCGTCATAAATATTCGAGACTTAAAATTTTAGGGTTTATTAAGTACCTCATATTGATGACCAGTTTAAAATTAACCTTTCATGGATACTAATTTTCATGATAACATCATGTCTGCAAAGATGGAGAAAATCAAAACACTGCTAATATTTCTACTTTAACAGTATTGGTCAATGCTTGAAGATAAAGTCATTAGAAGCAAATACTGCCTTAAAATGCTCTAAAAATGGATAAGACTGGCAGTCCTTAATAAAGTTTTAAAAAGTCTAACTGACCTCCACACCCCCCCCCCTTTTGAAAAGCTCAGTAAAGGTGTCCTAGTTAGGTCATCATAAATATCATATAGCATGATGAGTTTGATATATATGGTGTGTTGATCCTCTAAAACTTGGCTATATTGACACATAAAATTTTTCAATTTAACATACTGGTACATAAAATCAGTTTGAAGAAAATGTCTTTTCACATTTTGTATTTCGGGGCCTTTTACAAATTTGGTGATGATATGGACTCTGGTTCATTATTGAAGGCTGTAATGGGAGCTAAAGGTTTAAATTCTACTGTCATTTGGTGGTTGGCTGTCTCATTGACAATCATGCCACATCTCCTATTTTTATATTTATAAAATTTCACAGTGGACATATTTTTTATAAAATCAAAGTTGGACATCTATTGAACATTGTTAATGTAAAGTTTGACTGATTGAAAACCATTGAGCAGTTCAGTTTTACTGTTGATTTGTTGTAGTGTTTGATGGTATATGGTTATACCTAATACATGTATTTTGTAGTGTCATTTGTTACTATTAATTGCAGACATCCGAATTTGTATGGTTTCATGCTTTTTTTTTTTGGTAGAGGTAACAATCGCCATGAGTTCAGCCATTTGAAGAAACAGTGCATTTGCGGTCAAAGGAGTAGGTACGTTAAGCCCCATATTTGGCCCAAATTTTAGAATTTGTGACATCATGATAAGTTGTTGTGAAAATGCTGTTTAATAATAGTCTTATAATAATTAATTAGTTTTTCTTGTATACTTTTCGTCATTTTGACAAAATGCAAGGTTAAATTTGACTATTTTGACAAGAATTTAACATTTTCGGTAAAAATTACTCAATTTTTTTTAGGTGTTTTGTTCAAAATAGATATGATCCCACAAAAACATCACGAAAATATTTTAATCAAACATTTGTTCTTGATAGATCTTAAATTGTGCTAAAGTTGGCTGTGATGTTTTTATGCTATCTATATTAAAATCGACAAAATAGTATATTTCATCAAATTAATTAATTTCTTAGTATTTTAACATTTAAAGCATTTTCTATATGTCATGTGACCACTGAAGAACTAATTTAACTCAAAATTCTGTCAGATTTTCTTTTTTTAGACATTTTTCAATACAAAAAATATAGAATACTGTGGATTCATTATTATTTGTTGTGTACCAATTTTCGTGGTTTTCGTGGGTGCCAGTGAACCACGAAATCAAATATCCCACGAAAAAATAAAATTATAATTC
>JAULBM010029233.1:0-11109 GCA_032357055.1 Geukensia granosissima
TCATTATTAAAAAAGTTACAGTCATTGAAAGTTGAAAGTCTATTGAAAATACATAGGAACGTAACGTTTCTTTTTTTGACTAGTATAAAAACAATGATATTTCAGTATAATGGACAGACTATTTCACAGACTACCATGTTAATTTCCTTTTATGATTTGAAATTTAGTTTCTTGCTTTATTTGCACACAAAACTATATTGTTATAGGTCATTTTACAAATACTTGTTTTATATTTGGGTATTTAGAAGTCGTAAGAATGAGTAGACCTCACTTATTCTTATTTCAAAAACGCAGATATATGAAATCTTATAAAATTAAAATTTACCATTCTGGTTCCCGGATTAAGAAAAGTATTATGAAATCTTCTCATAGGAATCATCGCTATAACGTGCGTCAATTTCTGTGTTAGATAAAATGTTTAAATTTTCAATTTTAGTTTTCATGCAGATAGATGCTTTTGGATTGAAAACGTCAGCAAAATATAATAAGGTGTTTTTAAATAACTGTCATATACATGTATAATAACTGTCATATTATGAAAAAAACTAAAAAAATGATACAACAAAAGCATCGACTTTAAAAAAGTACTCGCAGTTACTGCCGGTTAAAAACCCGAAAACAATCGATCATGAAACCAAGTTTATCGGTTAGACAAAAAGAATTGAATTTCGTAGCTAAAAAATGGGCAAATACAAATAGTAAGGTCAGATGTCAGACAAGGCCATGGTCAAGAAAACGAAACAAAAGACTACCTTAAAAACTAAGAGTAACAACAATCAATTTATTCAATTTTAGAACATTACTTGCCTTTTTCTACCGAAATGGGATTCCGGACTATCATTCGCCGTATATCGCCTTAAAAACTTAAAAGTTGAAAATTTCTATAGAAAAAAGGAGACTCTGTCCCTTTCGACCTCCAATTTAGATTTTTATAAAATGATAATAATTAAAGTTTTTCAAAGATACTGTTGCTATAATGGTAGTACAGCTAAAAAGGGTTACATTTTTGTAATTTTCTAATATACCTGTCCAGCATTACAGAATTTACAATGTTTGTACAACATTAGTAAGCATGTAGGCTGTGCACTTGCAGTTCGTGTTTTTCGAATCTGCACACTTATTTCTCAGTATTTCTTTCTTTTCACTGGGAACATCATGAATTCCGTCTAAACCAGTTTTTCTGTTAATTTCTATTATTAAAAGTCATTATTTTTTTTTATCTTTTTAGACTTTTTTTTCACTTCCGATTTTATAGAGGATTGTCAAAAAGTAAGCATACATTTATAATTAATTTCAGATTGCACGTCATGAAAAAATGTAAAGTATGAATGAAAATTGTACCCAAACAAATACTGACTATCCATATATCCGGGTTTTTTAACAAGCAAAGTTTTACCTTGGTATGCACGTTACGATATTTTAACACAACTGCATTTTTTGAAAAGGTCAGAAATATAACCGAAGGAGTTCTCTGTCCAATTTCTCCGGGATATAACCATGTAAAACAAAAATATACAAAACATATTGTTTTTATATGTTAGATTTGTTGTAAAGCACTTCTCATTAAGCAATATATCAAATGATCTCCAATGCCATCAGATACTTCTATTGCTTAAGGTATTAAGCGAAGGTTATTTTATTCTAAAACGATAAAAATCTTTGAGCGTTTTAATAGTTCATCAGTTAAAAAATTAACAATCCAATAAGAAGCAAATTATTTTTAAATTAAAATCTTAGGATATATTAACTAACAAAAAACAAAATGAAAAAACGTCAAAAAACACGTTTTAAACTATTGCTTTCCTATTTCTTCTAGAAATGATTAAAAGTTAAGGGTTATGATTTATGTAAGAGAAAGGTGTCATTTATTTTTGCAAGGATTTTGCTCTTTTTAAATTTTTAAATGATTTTAGTCAAATTATTCCATTACTGTTTCTAACTTAAAGTTTATCTGCAAGACATAATCTACATAATCTATTATAGAATTGATGTGAAGTTTCTTTAATTTACTTAAATAAATAAAACTTACAAGAGTATTGAATATATTGAAATTAAAATAAAATACTATGGCTTGACATCCCTTACTTTGTTTCCCATTGTGATGACAAAGCATGTGACAGCGGAGGAGATACATTCTGAGTATCAAACCAGATAAATTAGTTACATGCAATATTTCCCATGCCCTATTTATTTTTCAGACAATAATATAGATTGGGGGACAACTGATGGAAATGTATGGAACTTCTTTCAGTACCTTTAAACAGCACATATTTATTAAGATAATTGTAGGACGGACAATGGATATTAAGATTAAAGGTTTCTAATGACAGTTTTAATAAACAGGATTGAAATACATTCAGCAAATTAAAATCAGATTTATGTTTTACAATGAATTAAAACTGGATGTAAAATTATGAATCAATAGTAAATATGTTAAGGAAACTAGAGGGAAATGCATGAATGAGATAAAAAAAAACTGTTCTTAGGGAAAAAGGCAATAATGATTTAAATGTATAATCTTAATTAAAAATAGATTTTTTTTTAAAAAATCATGCATAATGGACAAGGACCGTAATGGGACCTGTAGAAGTTTAGATTCGACTGTCATTGGTTGATGGCTGTCTCATGGACAATTATGCCTCATCTCCTATTTTTATCTTAATCTTCTATTCAAAAATTAAGACAGCAAACCAGTAGACATTCTCATTTAAATGTCCAAAATACCACATAAGTTTCACATGAATTAAATAAACATTTTGTTTTGTTATATGTTTTATCAACATTAAGCAACAGACTTAAGATGATTTTAAAATCAATTAAATATTAGTATGTAGTAACAGATGTCTGTAACATAAGAACAAAAACAATACATAGATAGTTTAAAACAAGTAAAATTGATCTTGACGAAACCACATTAAATTTACAGCGATTCTCTTTATCTACTTCCGATAGTACTTCAGATAAGGATCTGAGACCAGGCAACGGGTGTAAAACGTTGTAACTGTAGATTTAAACATTAGATTCTTGAAAGTTATAATTTTTAGACCATAAGAAATGGGCATAAAAATATGTTGTTATACCCCAAGAACTTTACAATTAGAGAAATTTAATAATTTCATGCCAAATTATCACTGCTTTTAAAATTTAGGTCGACGGATCAACCCGCCATATTGGTTTCCATCCGGGGTCGTTTGGTTTTCCATCCTCAAAATCATACGGTTCTATTCCAACCATTTGTAATACTTCTTTAGATTTTGCTATGTCTGGAAGTTCCTCTATTATTTCTAAGTGCACAAATCGTTTGGTCGCTTCCCTTTCAGTAGTTTTGTAGAAAAGCCAAACACCCTGTGAGGGCCAATGAGCAGTGGCAACCATTTCGTCGTATGCCTTCTTTTTTAAACTGATATCTTTTTCTGTTGCCCATATTGCAGGTGTCATGCAAACAAAAACAACGAAACGCCAACGATCTGAGTTTTGACGACCTTCCACTGGTGGTTGATTATCATGAACTGTTCTGGAATCCCATAATACAATGCCGCCTTTCGGAACGGGGACTTTCTTGATTTGACAACCTTTCGACAGGTACCACTGAATGTGTTTATTCGATAAAAGATAAAAATCCTCTCCCGCTGCCTCTTCCATAGCTTCTGGAAATGTTTCATAAAACTCATTATGAAACTGGACAGAATTTTCTAAAACTCTAAAGCAATAATCGGTATCTGTTGTGTCCTCTAGGTATACAGCTCCCTGATAAGCATGAAGACCCTCTCGCCAACTACCCTGGTCCATATGAAACCAACTAGAATTTGGATCACCAAATGTGGTGTTCCCTACAAAAGAGAAATAAGTAACTATCTCAGTCACTAAGGAACTATCTCAGTTATTAGTCAGCAAATAAAAAATATATTTCCATCATAATACTATCATTCGCTGTTTTGACTAAACTGTTTTTCTTTTTTTTTCTTCTTTTGGTTTTGGGCGATTTAGACCTTGTCAGAAGGAGTGGGATTCCACCATTGTTTAAGACCTGTAGCTGCTTCTTGATTTAACAATTCCCTCCGTGCCTTACGATGTTGGAGCGTGATCTTCTTTTTATTTACCCCTGATCTGCTCTTTTGAATACTATACCTAACATTGCTGGATACCAGATTCAAAGAAGTGCATAACAAACAAAAATTAATGAGGACATTACCTAATTCTGGAGGCTCTCCTATAGCAATAGCATCCATACTGGTTAGCAGTTTCGTGGTATTCCATATTTGTTCGAATACAGGTTTGGACTTTAATCGTACCTTCCACGTGGGTTCGCAGTGAGACAATCTATACTGCTCCATCAAAGATTTTTCCTGATATGGTCGCTCATCCCCAAATCTTTCAATCCATTGTTTGTATACTTGTACAAACTCATCGCATTCTTCATGGGTTAGAATATCTGTAATAACACTGTATCCTTGTGTTTGTAACTCAGCTTTGATTCTATCTCTGCGTTAAAAAAAGCATTATCCATTGTATGTGGATAGGAACTACTTCTATGTTGTGTTTTCATGAAAATATTTAGTATTTTTTTGTCTGTGTAATTACCTTCTGGATATGTTTCAATTGAAATTTTAACAAAAATAATTCATTGGTCTACATACTAACGTTTTAAATGTCTCAGATATTGATAAATGTAGCTTTCACATCGTAGCGCATTCGAACTGTTTGTGTTGGCTCTCGTATAATTGTTGAACCTGTCATCCATTTTGCTGTTTTAGTTAGAAAAAAGTTTATTCTTATATATATTACACTAGTCATTGGGAATGTCAACAGACCAAAATTTTTAAAAAATCATTTAATTACTACATGTTCTAAATTCATGTTTACTTTAGCTGTTAAACGATCGCATTTTGAATTTTCAAACTACTTGTAAAACATTAATAAATGTAACTTACCGATCCATTTCACAGCTGTTTGATACAATATGTGTCAAGTTGTTGGGAAAAATAAATATATGATTAGTTTATTTTTTAGATCTCATTACCATAAAAATAAAGACTGAGCGACGGATTTTATTCACTGTTCAATTGAAAAACACTTAATTATCTATTCTCATTTTGAAATTTCCGAGTCCTTTCCATTAGTCCCTTTAGCATATATTTAATGATGTCACAGGCTTAACCTTTTTCAGTTATGTGTTATTAAAAATATGTTTGTAAATAATAATTTTCTCTGAAATCATTTGCTTTCTATCGCGATTTGTTTGGATTTGAGTACTTTTATTTACTTTGTTTTGATCTCTGACTTCCGATATTAATGGGACCTGTAGATATTTATTTAGTGGGTGGCTGTCTCATGGACAATCACGCCACATTTCCTATTTTTATATTGGTTGAAATGCTACTGATGAGAGGTTACTCCTTAAATGTAAAAAGGCATACATAGGTTTATCATATTTAATCAACACTTTGTAAAATTATTTTAATGACAAAAAATATTGTGTATTGCCTGTCAAATGCATATAATTGTGTGATAAATGTGAAAACCCTACACATTATCCATAAAGAAAGAGCACGTATATCCGTAAAGAAATAAAACGGTAATGTGCAATCAATCCATAGACACAGACGCATACGAATAGATACAGTGAAACTTGCCTTTTTTTGGTCACCCCGAATTAGGCGTCCTAAAAGCTGTGATCATAATTAAACGTTATAACAGAGGTAACTTCTCGTATGGTGGTCTCTTTTGCCGCTTTCCAAGGGTGATCTCTTAATGCAATTAAATTTAATTGTACATATTCATAAACAAAACTACCTTCATATTAAAAAATATAATCCTATCTTTGGTTAATCTGCGTTTCCAAGACATTTACATAAACATTTTAGTGAAAAAAAAACATTCCTTAAATAACTGTGGAATTAATGCTAATTTAAAAGAAAGAATATGGAATATATTTCAGAAAGACAAATTTCAATTCTTTTTTAGATTTGACCACATCAGACATGTTGAAGTCCAAAATTGATTATTATCGATAGTGCCTATAAGATACACATGTATATCGAAATATACAAAATGGTCGTATTTTGACGTCATAATATGTCAGAAAATCAATTTGTCATTTATTGGATTATATATTGATCCGTTTTTTCATAATTTATGACAATTATATTAATCAATTGACTGATAAAGATTTAAATTTATTGTATTTTAAAAACAGTTTCGTCATTACAAAGTTTAATGAACTTTAAGCAAAAAGTAATTTGATGGTGACTTGTGTAAAATATTATGAAAATCAAAATGAAATAAAAATTTCAATTAGCTTTAACGAATGGCTCGTTGGATCTTTAAGTCAACTTAAATTTGATTTACGGTACTTTTTTAATTGTCTAGATATCTGTATTAGAGACAAATGATATAAATATGAAAATATTAAATATAATACTATACAATACATTTTAGGTCTTTAGATTTGAATAAGAAAATATTCTAAAATAATGAATTAAAAGACAAACATAAAATTACCAACGTTAAACGTACGAGCAAACATGCTTTCCTCTCAGAAAACATACGAAATCAAATGAACTTGCTAAATAAATAATCATCTTAAATACAGTACAGTTCAACCTCTCAAAGTTGTTCTAAAACAATGAAAACAGTCACATGAACAGAGAATTCAAGTAATATACGTGATTTGTGTTTTTCGATTGGATTAAAAATTAACTCGGACTCCTATATGAACAAGGAGTACGACCGGGTGTCCGGAAGGGTAAGCTTCCCCTGTTTTGCGCGCAACACCCGTCGTAAAATCCTTAAACTCTAATTAATCCGGGTTAATGTCAATTTGAGAAGTGGTCAACTTATTGTTTAAAACCCTTAACAGTCCCATAACATGTTGAGATAATCACATTAAGGTATAGGGAATATATTTAAAACACATTCATTGACATCATGGATATTGTTGTAAGCAAAAACACGCAATCATATGTCGTAAGCCTTTTTAGCAGCAGTGCACTAATTGCACATATCAAGAACTTTGAGTCAGGCATGAAATTTATCAAACAATGTTTAACACAAATTTGCTGCATTTGTTTAAATTCTGAATCACTGAAAATACGGAAAGTCTTTGATACGTATTGCACTTAGAACTTGTCCTTAACCATGTTAACGTCTGATTGGGATTCACATTTCGATTTGTTTGGATTTGAGTACTTCTTTACGATGTTTGGATCTCGGACTTCCTATGTTTTATTCTAACACTATTGACGAGAGACTACACCTTGAAATGTATGTATAGCATTTCAAAATACCCCATATAATATGAATTTATTCAACATTTGTTATTTTGTATTTTCAAACATGTAAAAACATCGATATAAAAATCAGTTAGTTTGCAGATTAAATGTTACTTCTTTAAACAGGCTTCATAAGGGTCAAGGAAGACAACTGCATATCATCACAATCTTTCAATATCGTGAAATTTGTTTTCTCGTATAATTAAGCAGCAGATCATAATAGACATAACAAATTATATACATCAATTGAGATATATATTTTATTAAGATTTTGAATTTATTTTTTTACACGACCATTCAGAATCTAATACCTCTTTTTTATACCATCGGACATCTATTATCTCATAAAATTAAGAAATGTATTTTATGATGTATTTGTAACATCGGATGTTAATTAAAGACAATAGTCTGGTTATTTGATATTGCATAACTTCTGGTTTAGATATACACGATATTCTTTCTCCCCATTTCAAAAAAAATGATGCATAAAAAGTCTCACAATTACTCGCTTGAATTTTTTCGTATATATCACACTTTAAAAATAATTATATAAGAAACGAACAGAAAACCAATTTCAAGTAGAAACATTTGTGAACTTCGGAATACAGAAAAAGGAGATTTGGTTATGATTGTCCATAAGACAGCCATCCAAAACGTGTAAAATTTTTAACTTCTACAGGTTGCCTTATGGCCTTTAATAATGGACACATGTCAACATTCTAACTGTCACAGAACTAAAAAATTAACTTGGTTCCAAGTTCGCCTTTGTAAAAAATACAAAAAAGCTAACAATGTAATGGAAGTGTGAAATTAATACTACATGGCAAAAAGAATGAATAAGATTTTGAATCCTATTTTGCGTTTAACTAAAAGCAAATGAGTCAACAATCACCTGACTGGCAGAGAAAAACTGAAGGTCCCTGCTGAGCACCGAATCCATCATCTACCATTGTTTTCATAGTTTAGGTAGTGTGCTAAGACCTTCTAACAAGTGCTCTTACTAACATAAGATGACTCATTTTTAATGTTTTGGCCGTTTTGAAGATCATCACATTTTATTCTGGGGGGGACTTTTTCAGCTGTTGTTATTGTGAGGATATATGTACCTTATTAAAGGCCCCTAGGTAAAATTTGGATGTTTCTTATGTTATACTCTTTAGATGGCTGCCCATTAGAAAATGTTAAATTTCTATATGCATAATTATATACTGCAAAAACCACACTTAATCATAATTGTAAGTATTTATTGAGTGTAAAAAATTCTTTTCTTGTTTTACATTACGCATTTTTTTCAACCATTTGACAATAGCGATTTTTCACCTTTTGTAATACGCAATCCCATAACGAAAACAATCAGAATTTTTTTTTCATACCTTATCGAATTTGATCGAACAGATCAAAAATATATTTGCTGTGCATTTAGTTTTTCACGAATGTAAAAGTTACATAAGATACATTTGCTGGACTTGAGTAAAATTTATCTACAGATTGAGGAATTGCTAAGGGTACCACAGGTGCTTACTTAATAAAAGACTATTGATTTACTGTTATGAATCCAAGGTTATCACCATATTTAAAAAAGTTTCGTCCAAACCACCATTGGCTAACCATTTGTATTGTTTGGATTTGACTACTTGTGTTCCTTTATTTAGATCTCCGACTGCCCAAAAAGACGATATCGTATTTTGTATTGTTAATGAACCTTTCCTTGGCGTGAGCGTCATTTGTTTTTGTCCATATGGTTTTATATTTCACAACTTGCTCATTTTACACATGTGTGCAGCGATGTTTTAGATGTACGTTGTCTTTGTATTACCAGCATATTTTTAATGGAAGGATTCTGTTTCTAAAAAAATGAAAACATTTATTAAATCATCACAAATAATAAAATTGAATTGAAAGGGTTACTGCACATGCAAAAATGATAAATACGGGTTAATCAATGACCCTTTCCTTGACGGAGACGTCCCTTTAACTCCTTCGTACAGTGTTTGTATTTCTCAACTTGTTCGTTTTGTCATTGTTTGTATTGATGTTTTAGAATTAAATGAATCTCTATCTTGTTGGTAGAGCTATATTTGTCAATTAATTACAAAGATCAACATTTTAAACTTATATATTTTTTATATTTTGACGATTTTGATTAACACGCGATACTGCATCCAAGTTTATGGAAATATTGTGACAAAGTTCGTAAATTTAAACACAATACAAGGCCTTGCAGGTGCTTAAATAAATGTATCTGTAATGTTTTTCTTTATACCAAGTTCATTCAGTAGGGTGATTTTAGAATCAACAGTAACTGCAATCATTTATAATAGATGTATATTGTTAAGTATATGTCTTGTTATTAAGGTACTCTTTAGTCGGAGTCGGTGAATTTCTTTTTCATTTTTATAGTTCGTCGATAACTGCTTTTGGTTTCTTTGGGTTTTTTCTTTGGGGGAGGGTTGAGTTCCCACTTAACGAGTTTAATCTAAGCACATGTTCATGTGCCTGTCCCAAGTCAGGAATTATGGTCTAAGGTTTGTCTTTGTGTTTAATGTTCTGTTACATATATATTTTTTGGTAATATTAATGTGTTAGCAGTATTATTTTACGCATACAAGATTGTTTTTGGTGGGTGCGATTAAGAGCTTTTCACAAGGAGTGTGTTTCAACTCTTGTTGAAGTCCTTGTGGAATCCTCTGGTTTTGTAAATTAATACCCTGTTTTTCAGCTATTTATAATATTTTTTTCAGTAATGTACTTGGACTTATTTTAATTGTTGTGTAGGTTTAAATACAACCAGGTATTTTATCAATTATGTCGGAATTTTGAACTTGCTTTTTGAAACAGTGAGAACTTCTTCAAAGTTGTAACGTCAAGTAAAAGGAATTCAAAGATACCAATGGGGCAGACAGAAATCGTTAAGTTGGAGACAGACAAGACCATGGCCAACAAAATGAACGGAAAGAGATATAGAACACACAACACTACACTGAAAACTAAAGCTAGAGTAACACGAACCCTACAAAGACCAGGGTGAGTTCAGGTGCTCCGGAAGGGTAAGCAACTCCTGCTCCACTAGTGGCACCCGTCGTGTTACTTAGAAGTCAAAACCGGGGTATAGTCACAATCGATGTTGGTCACAATCGGTATAGGAATAGGCAATGCATTGTATTAAACCAACTCTATGAGACGAATTTGAAAGTGTAACCCACGGGCACAGCTCAGTTTTGTTTCAACTGCTAAAAATATTCTTCTTTACCGGAGAAGAAGCAATTATTTGTGTTTTTTTGGTTTGATATGACCGTGGATCAACCTTCAGCACTCGAGGAGAGCACGTTAAGCGTTACACCACAGAGCCAGCAATATTCAAAATTTATCTTGCAGATGACTTTGAAAATGACATGAGAAGAAAACTTATTCTACAGATGTATAAAATTACCAATGTTTAATAAATATGAAAAATTTAGTTATGCTTTATGTACTTTTCAAAGAGCAACCTCTCATCAGTAGCCTTACAACCGAAATATAGGAAGTCAAAGATTACAATATAGCAACAGAACTACTCAAATACAAACAAATCGAAATGGGAAGCCAAATTTGACGGCAGGGACCACTTCTAGGTGTATTACTTTTCAAGGCCTTTCCATATTTTCAGTGTTTTAGAATTTTAGCAAATGTAGCAAATTTCTGTACAACGTCTTTTAATAAATTTCATGTCAGACAGGTCTGACAACTGGGCTGGTGAATACCCTTGGGGACCAATGTTCCACCAGCAGAGATATCGACCCAGTGGTTTCAAAATACAAAATTACCAATGTTAAATAAATATGGAAAATTTAGGTATGCT
>JAULBM010029243.1:0-11109 GCA_032357055.1 Geukensia granosissima
TGGGGGTATTACTTGCTGGTATATATCTTGATTAGAAAATTTTTGTGTCCACATGTTTATAGGGTCAAAGCTACATATACAGGCGAGACATTTTTGTGTCCACACTTGTTTATATTTTTTCCTTAAATATTTTCCAGAAATAAAATTGAGATATTTGCCTGATTTTTGCTTGCTTATAGCTCAAAGCAACCAACAATTGATAACCATTTCCTGACATTTACATTTTATTGATTTCAGGACATTAGGAGGATGTCTAGATGACAATTCACATTGTTATACATTAGAAGTTTCTTTCTTCAGTTACCAGACCAGTTCATCCAGCACAGCAATGCCTTACACAGAAGAAGGATGTATCCTTTCTGTAATAACTAATGGAGATTTTTTTCTTTAACTGACAATCTTTAGTGAAATTTAAAAGTTGAAAGTGATTTTTGAATATTCATGGACCTCCACACTTCAGAGAACTTGAGACTGAATTTTAGAGCAAAGAAATTTAACCCCATTTTTGGCATTCTTGGATCTATGCTTTCTTGTACACAAAAATTCTGTTTAAACACACCTCTTAAAAAAATTAGGATGCAGAAATTGCTGGATGTTTTTGAACTGTTAAAGTTATATCTATCATCATCACTAATTGTCTTTTAATCTCAAAATTATTTTGACAGCAGGAATTTAATCGGAAGTTTATTGGTATAACATATAATGCATCTTTGTTTGACTTAAAACCTTCAGAAAAATATTAGTAACAGCATATATATTTTCAAGTTTCCATACATTATGCTTTGTGCTATTTTGAGAGAATAAAATTTTTTACTTTTTATACTTAACATATTTGTACAGATATGAAATTAGGTAGAAATTTAGCACGGACATTTTTAGACTATTACAAGATGACAGGTCTTATAAGTGCTAAACCTAGTAGCAGTATTGTGCCTAAACCAGGTCGATACAATATTAGAGATAGACAGAATGAACGGTCCAATACAGACCCACCTTCAGAGTATGTATAAGATAACCAGATATCATTTGTAGGATTTATTTCTTTGTTGATAAGTTTTTGCAATAGAACATAATGGAAATGTGAATCAGTATAGAATTTTAATTTTCTCTGAATATTAGACTATTTCAATAACACTGTTCTGTATAAAATTGACAGGACGGATGATGTAAGTTGAATTAATAACATGAAATATATATTTTTGGACTATGTATTGGTTTTATAGAATTGTATAAAATGGTATTGGGTTTAACATTTTTGTAGTCTTGAATAATGTTTGTGATTTAAAAAAGTAACATTTAACAAAATAAAGTGAGAAATTATTCAGCATATACTTGGTTATCTTAAAGATGGGTTAATCTCTGTATAAAATTTATACTTTGATATTCCTGGGTTAATCTCTGTTTAATTTATATACGTTGATATTCCATCTCACTACCAAATTTTGAGTTGGTAAATTTCCTAGTGAAGAAACAAATTAATGACATAGGCTTTTTAAATTTTGAATGTTTAAGTAAAATTTGGTATGTGTTAATTTTAAGTTTTACTGAAAACTAAAAGAATTGCCAAGTTTTGATTTTGTTACAAAATGGCATGAACAAAACATGTACTGGTTTGCTTTTTTGGTACCAAATACTTTTAAACAGAAATGTCAACAACTTTTGCTAATATTTGATAAATCTTCAATATTTGTGCAAAAAGATGCTAATTTCCCACCTAACACTATATATTACAAGTCAGATTAAGCCAGTTACTATGTGGGTGTTATAACAATACATTATTTACTTGAAATTTTTTGACAATTTCTATAGTAAACACAACGGCAGCCAGCGGTCATCATCACTAAGATATAGTTATCAGGAGGTTAATTGCTAGGTCACTAAGATGTAGAAGGTAATCAATAATGGTGAAAGGGTTCTCACACTGGTAACTCCTCTATTTACAGTCAAACTTAAAATCAGACACAATCAAACACACTGTAATGCTTACCAGTAATTGTTTTCAATTTACAGATTTAGATTAGTTGATTTATCTTAGATAACTTTTTTTTTACACACCTGCTATTGAATTTGCTTGAAAAAAGCAAAATTGACTGTAGATATTATGCTCCTGGGTCAAAAGTTTAATATCATTTTAGTTGTGCATTTTGAATGAGTGTATTACACATTGAAGAAACCGCAAGTAATGTGCACTTTATTAGAAGAATTCAGATACCTTTGTTTTTAATGTAGGAAACTTCAATACTATGTACCAATTGTGAAAATAAAGGTAATTTTTTTCACCTGAGCAAGTCAACAAATCTTGCCTTCTTTGTAGATCCAAGTTCATTTCCATTGCAAGATTAATATAAAAAAGTAAAATCTTTTTCATAATAACCAAACTTCAATAATAAAACCTTAATCTGTATCTAACTCATTTCTAAATATGTAGTCACTAGTTACTGATCTTTTATCTTATCGCTGGTTTTTATATTTTTTCCTCGATGTAACTTGTTTGGGAACTCTATTTACGACGGGACTACATTGAAATGAAAAAATAATATAGTTGATTCCATTGTTGTTTGACATCATAAAGGAGACGGTGACACTCATGTTACATGGCAGTCCAAAGATAAACCTATTCATGCTGGTCATCTTTACTGGATCTTCCATATCCATGGCTTTGTAAACATCTCGATGGATATTTTAAAACTCGTAAATAAGATCAGTGATCATCTATCATTACCACTTTTAAACTCGTATGGTCTGATTATCAGACATTAAGTCCATTTATCTTGTTTCCATCTTATCCTGTTACTAGCAACCACTATGGCTTTTTGTTACCATAGCATCCAGTATGGCTATTGTTACCATAGCAACCAGTATGGCTATTGTTACCATAGCAACCAGAATGGTTATAAATGTTCTTTAAAAGGAATTTTTATGGTATAGTTAGATCTTCACTGAAAACGATTCTAGGCTAGTGATAAATTATACTACCAAGTAGATCCCAGACACCACATAAATGATAAATTAGTTGATTTATCATTAGGGTAGACTTACTTTTAATTTTCACTTTTCTGCTTGGCCTCAAAAAAAAGCAGAAAAATAACTTGAAATTATCAGGCAATTAGCAGGCAATAATAGTGCTATATAGGTTATAGCAAAGTTTATATAACATAGTTTCATTAAACTATTAGCTTACAAACCAAGATTGCTGCTGCAAGGCAAACTGGGTGCACCAATGAAAATGGGCTTAAATACCTCCTCGTATCATAGTGTTGAAAATAATTAAAAGAAAGAGATTTGGCTAACTAACCATTTGAATTCTTCTGATATTTCCTGATACAATCAATAGCATTAGCACTTCTTAGAGGTGTGTAATACAAGTTTATATGATCCCCTAGTTGTGAAAATATCTGTATTTTTATTTAGGTACAGATCTTGAAATAATTATTGGTAAGACCATAGACACCTCTTTGCACAATTATTTCCCTTCTTTTTGTGTAGTACATACCTATATGATAAATGATAGACAATCTATTTTTGTTTCCATCAGTCCTGTGTATACATGTAATCATTTTTCATATTATAACTTATTGTTCGACTGACAACCACCACTTAAATAAGACTCAAAATAATCACATTGTTTTTCAGGTGATATTTACTCTCTGTATACAATTCTTTATTGTAATTTTGATTTTTAATGAACATTAGCAACGCTGATGCTGGACATGAAGACATATGCCAACAAAGAAAGCTTTATGTTTGTATTGCAAAAAGAAAAGGACATATGTTTTATTAGTTTTTACACTAAAAGTGTTAAACTGCATATCAGCTATTTAAAAAAATCACCCCTAGGCAAAACTAAAAATGAAATCTAATGTAGACATGATGTGGAACTGGAGACAGTTTAAAAAAGGGGATTATCTTTCCTTGAACTTTAACTCTGCCACCTAGCCATTTTTCATTTCATTTATTATAAACTTCTATTTTTAGTGTAATTGAAAGTTTACAGCAAAGTGTATATAATATTGTTTCATTAAGTCCTTTACAACTATTAAGAGTTGATACAAACTTACCATAACACTTATGGAGTATAGGAACTAAAACGATGTTTGGTCTGAACTATAGTATAAAATTTATAATTGAATTTGATATTGTCTAGACAATCATGTCAAGTTTTTTGTGACAACGAAAAATAAAATGAATTATTGTACTAAATTAAAGTTAATATTTCCTTTTTGTAGTCTGAAACTTTTTTTTATTCTACATTTTTAAGATTATCTTATACAAAAATATGAAGGCAATGTACAGAAAATTTATACAGCTTAATAGAAGTACATGTGCATGGCACTGCTAATCTGTACAATAATATCAGAATATATATTCAGTTAATGTCCATATAAAATGCTGAATCATGTTATACATTGATAATTCACTGCATTTGAAGTGAACAGCACTTTCATTGCTGTTTTTTTTTGTCTTGAAGATAGTCACTGCTAAATCTTTAACACAAAGTCCCATATACATGTATTACATTGTACATAAAGATCAAAACAAATCTTAGGATCAATATAAGCTGTGCTGCTTCGGGTCATCAATTAATGCTTAATTAGTGTGTTCAAAGAAATAAATTTCAAACAGTAAGATTAATTCTTATTTAACATGAACTAACCAACCAACCATGTCCAATGAAACAAAGATTTTGTTATAATTTTGGTTTCATGTTAATACTTCTAGAACACTTCAAATTTGATCTTTATCATTTAGAGATGGATGATTATCATTTGAGATGAATGCTATTCAAAAGAATGTAGGGAGAAATCTTTAATTGAATCAACTTTATCAAAGGTCTGTGAATAGTTTGACATTTCCTGAAAATATGAGTCTCTTAAAGATGTTTTTAAAAAAATCATCAGGAACATAAAAAGTGCTAATGTGGTCACAATTAATTTAGGAGCATCAGTTGGCTGTGGCAACACTATATTCTGCACAATGTCATTTGTCATTATGAATATGTGAGCTACCAGTATGACCATGGCTATCTATCTTCTATCTGTCCTTCCAATAACATTATCATTTTTTCTCATTTTTTTCCAAACTACCCAGGAACTGTAGCCAAATTTTTATGAAATGGTCAAAACTGGGTCACTCTCTTCACAATTGTATCTGGCATGCCTGTCCAGCCATGATGTCTGCCATTGCTGAATATAGAAAGTAGGTTTTGAAATTATGTCCTTTACATTTGTGCTTTCTCCACATAGTCCATTCTAGTTTAAACTTAAAATTAATGAAATGGTCTATGGTGGTGACTTAGAAAAAAAAAAAAACATTCAAGCATGTCTGCCTGCTAACCAAAATGCCAGTCATAAAAAAAAGGTTTTCAAAGCCTTAAAAAAGTCTTGCAACTGTAGCTCATGCAACTGAACTATGATGGACTGGTTCTTGTGTAGTCTTCTATTAAAATGATGTCCAGTTTGCTCACCTGCCATCATTGCAGAAATCTGTTTAATGTAAGACTTTATTTTGTCCCTAGCATTCTAATTTCAATCTCTTGAATGAATGGCCATTTGGTGGTCTAATTTTGGAATATAATCTATCAAGACCATATGGGGTATATGCATTACAAACAGCATCGCCAATAAGATGCAAACTTGAGTGCATTTTTAGAAGTATGTCATACATTTGGCCCATCTATTAAACTGGAAAACCACAGCCAGTGTTGTTCAGTATAGGATCCCGATAATCTAGAAAAAAATTTATGTAAAGATAAGGCAGCAAGAAATAGCTCATTACTATGGAATACATAAGAAATGATAAAAACACCATTGGCAAAATGTCACTGGTGGAAGGTGGATAATCGTAAAGAAAAGTTACGACCATCCAAAAATGGGAGATAACTCTGGATGTAAGTTATTCTTTCCAAGTTTTCTTAAACTTAAAGGTTTCTTTCAGCTTAATTTAGTCCTGTTACAAAAGATCATGCTGAAATGAATTAAGTTTACGTAAACTCTTAAAGAATGACTTGCCTCCAGAGTTATCTTCCATTTTTTTTATAGTCGTAACTTTTCAATACCATTATCCACTTTCCCCCAGTGAAATGTGCAAAGTTGTGTTTTACATAAAATTAAGTTTCAGTAACTAAGCTACATGTAAATACATTTGTTCACCATTGTTTGTTGTGTGTTGTTTTCACTGCATGTTTTTCAATATTCACTGTATCCTTGGTAAATAAAAAATGCACTTTTGTTACATCCTGAAAAAGAAGACAATCGTTATTCTACACTTATTCCCAGAACATACTATAAACCAACCTTTTAATCATAATATCAAGGAAAACATTAACTGACAACTTTTCTATGGTAAATATATAAATTTGTACTTTTACCAGAATAATTGCTCATTAATAAGTAGATAACTGTATTGTATTTGAACAGTTGCAAATGTCAACAGCTGATTTTACTGTTGTGTTTGTGGACAGTAGAATCTTAAATTGATGTCAGCAACTTTTAAGATTAAATACATTTATCTCCTTCCAATGCTACCTAAAATCTAGTTATTAAAAATTACAAAGTATCTAATGACCTGCATACATAAATGTAGTATCATTTTGATTGGTTTTAACTGTAAATTAGGGATTTTTTGTATGTAATCTCCAATTGAAATTGATGTTACTTCAAAGTTGCATTAGAATAATATAATTTATTTATAGTACTAGTTTCAAAATATTGTAGCTGTTTTATAAAAATTAATGCAAATTTTTAGGAAAGCTATCAGTATTTTATCTTATTTAAATGGTCCATTTTACCAAATTCATGTGACCCTATAGACACCATTTCAAGGTTTTTATTTCACATCAGATATCATGTCATAAATTATGCATTTAAATTAAAGAATGTCTAGATTCATAATACCTTTTGTCTATCTTTGAAATCCAGTATATTGATCTAGAAATAGTTTTTACTATTTCTTTCAGCCAGAGCACTCATAGTTTTTAATTTTGCAAATTTGTCAGTGGTAGATTTAGGATGACCTTATATAAATATTGATATTCCTCTTATAAACTTTGTCGTCACATTATGGCTGAAATACTGCCGAGATGGCCTAATTAATCAACCAATTAAAACTTATTCATTAAATGACTGATTTAAGATGGTAGCCATTTGACAAAGTATTGGACAATTTTGACAAAGTTTTGGTCACTGTTTTTCTAGATTTTTATGTAAACGAATGTTTATTCCACCTGCAAAACCAACTAACATAAATTTGATAATTCCATTATGAGTAAGCCCTCATTAATGCCAGACATATAAGTTACATTTGGTAATGTACAACTTGTGTACATAGATAGCACAATTTATAAAAAGTTGAATGGTATACTGTTGCATGAAACGGAAAAACAAGACAAGATTAAAAAAGGTAAAAAGATAACCATAAAATAAAATAAAACCTGCCAAAATTTTCTACATGAAAGGTCAAAAGAGAACTGACAAGAATGCCATTATCTGGTAGTCACCAATTGTAAAAATCCTGAACTTTCTCGGGTACTATGTGAGAATTTTGATACACTAAATAGAGTTAGTCTTTTTAACTGTTTTATCACATTGAAATATTTCTATTTCAGTTTTGATGAGAGACCACGACAAAGGTCAGGGATGGATTACCAAATAAACAGTACAAGTTCATATGGGGATGCTCCGACCTCAATAAGATTACAGTTGCGAGATCGAGATAGGAGATATTGATCACTTCATGTTTTATTTGATTTGTAAATTGTAATGCAGTTTTGTTGCTGCAACACAAAAATAGGGTTGCTACCTTCCATTTTATGTAGTTTACCCTTTGAATATTTTGAAAAATACATTATTAGAGAAAACAGTTGTTATTTACACGAGCAGAGATCTTAATGTTATAAAAGTCAATCAAAAGCAAGTACCCTTTAGACAGTTTTTTATATGTTTTTTACTGCATACAGTAAAAGAAACAAGAGCAGCATTGGAAAAGTTAAGGACAGTTAAAATTATTATTTATATTGATTCTGACAATAATGACCTAAACAGTTATCAAAGCAACATTTTATGGATACCAAACAATGACAGATGATTGAAAAAATGTATTTGCATTATTTTCATAAGGTGACAAAAGAAAAAAACCAATTGAGGTTTCTTACCCTGATTTATTTATTTGTATAGACCATATTAGAATTTTATTAAAACAGTTCATCTGTGTCCTTCTAAACCTGAAAACTTTCCTAAATTTTATTGCATATCGAGTTAATTTTTTGTGTACAAGACATAACATAAAGTGAAGAACATGAACAGAAAAGTCTATTTCAGGTATTGTACAATTCTGGTATCAAATGTCTTCCAAAATTCTACTGGAAATTCTGGTGTTTTTACCATTTTATAATTTTGGAACATGCAAAAATACAATTCATAACTCAGTCTTTTCTTAATTTGATGATCATTTTTGTGGAAAAATAGTTTAAGCATTAAAATTAAATTGTTTTAATTAGATTAGATTTTTAGTATTAGACTTTTGCAAAGAACATGTTGGGGACAGTCTGAAAAAATGTCATAAAATGGTAATTTATTACCAACTCTAATTTATAATTCAACACTAGAACAGGGCCAGTAGTTTATTTGTTTCAGGTGTGAAAATTTATCATATATATGTATATATTACAAAATGGGACCAATACCTGGATCCATAGGTTCTTTAATAGATATTGAAGAATATTACTATTATTCAAAATAATATGTTGATGAAAATGTTGTACATAAAATGTATTTTTAATTTTATGATTTTGGAATGTTTTTTCATGTTGAAAATTTTGGTATTTAAACCATGAATAGAATACATGGAAATTTAAACTACACTATCACATATACTGCCAGGTACACGTAATGTGGTAAATTAACACAGCCTAAAAAAATGATCACTATCATTATAACAGTTGTATCGTTATAACAGGTTCAAATCTATAAAAGTTAATTCCAGTAATATGGTTGTTTGGTTTATTACCTGAGCCACTTTTTAACCTGTCCATATTGAAAACCACTGGTTGGATTAAAACCTTATTTATACTCTATGTCAAAGTTTGTTGGAGCGAGTAAAAAGGTTGTGAAAGAAAAACTGCCCATCGTATTCTTATAAAATAGTGGTTATTTTGTAGATTGAAAAAAGTGCAAATAACTTGCAGTAAAACTTTTAAGGAATCATGATGTTTTTTAAGCTGCGCCGAGTTTTTAATTCTCTACAAGGATTTTACATTATAAAATTTGCCATTTGTTTACCGGAAGTGGCTCTTTGCACTCGCTAGCACGAGAATGGGTGTACACATTGTCAACACTGCATGATTATTAAGTAATTTTACTAGGATTAAATAACCTTCAAAAATGCATAATTGGGTCCTGAATAGAATTTTAAATGTAATTCTTCTGATATGTTTTGCAAGCGGTGGTCCAAATAAAAAAAAAATGTGCGAATTTTTTCAAATTAATGTATCTAGGTCAAACTTCAGCGCTCCCGCCAAAAACATAGATTGCCAACCGTCAATGTTAAATCCCCGAAGAGAAGTTCTGGGGCAGATAATAGCATGTAAAACTTTTTTGCACAATGAAAGTTCTTGACTGCAACCGTTGTGTAATTCTTTCTTTTGATTTATAATAGATACAAAAGCGGAAATGCACATATAATTTAAAAAAGCCTGAGATTCACACTCCAGATAAGCTTGACATAGAGTATAGTACAGATAATCCTTGCAAGATCATTACCAGTTACTTGGGATTTGTGTCTGTAGTTTAACATATGGACATGCTTAATTTATATACCTTGTAAACGTGTGGCACGAGAACTCCTGAATGGCACTTATAATAAGTGTTGAAAATTTGTTGCAGTCCCATGGTTGTAGGATGGTCCATAGTAGGCAATAAAGTTTAACACAAGACCTATGGAGACAACTATCTTCTTTTGTTAGCTGCTGATTGGATTGTAACCAGTCATAGCATGTGTCTTTATCAAGGGTCTTTTACTCGGGATTCCAATCAGAAAATGAAGATGGAAGATGTTTTTTGATAGATTTCTTAGACAGGGTCCTGGAACTCACCAGGTAAAATTCTAAATTTTTGGATATACCAAATTTAGAAACATTTAATAACAAATTAAATTGTAGTTTAATATTCAATGATTTATTTACATAAATTAAATCTGTAATAATGTATTTCAAAGTGAAAAGTGTAGGATTGTTTGTAATTTTTTTGTCCTAGTACTGGTAAGACTCCTTCCCTTATCTATTGTTTTTCTGTATTTTTAAAGATAATTATTTACATCAAGCAATAGCTGATACTTTTATAACAAAAAAAACCTATTCAATATTTTATTTCAAGTCCAAAGATATGGTTATATTTAACTCATGAATAGAGGAGCTAACTTGACCAAATGATTTGAAAATATTTTAAATATTTTGTTATATTTTTATTGGTCTTGAACAAACAACCAAATAATGCTATTTACATTACATTCCATTTTATGTTTTTAATTTTATTTTTTATATCAGTTGTACATATATTGGGGCTTTGACTCCCAAATATTTATTTTAAGTCAGCTGTGATGTTTTTATTATATTCTTCCGTCCATGAAATAAATTTGAAATAAAATTATCATTGTTTTGTTTCCAATTGTGTGTCTTATCATTCGATGCCACACATGTAATCCACAAGAGAGATGAAAGATGATTATTTCAGTGAATCTTTACAAATAAAGGTCTATTTAAAGCATCACTGTAGACCTTGTGTAGCTTGAATTCTCATATTTGGTCAGCAGTTTATTCCTCTAGAATTAATATAATTCTATGTGATTTCAACTTATACAATCTCATGAAAAAAAATCTTAAGACCAAGTCAATGTTATCTCCCTTGTGATACATTTCAAGAGCAGCATGATCATAATGGGCATATAAGCCTGAAAACTTGTTATTAAATTACTAGTTTAAATGCTATTTCAACAGTTTATTTGTTGTTGTATAGTACATATGTATAAATATGGCTTAGAATAGATATATACATGTCAGATAAATAGCAGAAATTCTAGGTTATATAAGAACAAAAGATTACTGGTAGTGGCAACAGG
>JAULBM010029254.1:0-11109 GCA_032357055.1 Geukensia granosissima
ATGTTTATTTCTTAAAATGATTGATCTATTGATGTTGCATGTGTTTATGTGTGCCTTTGTTTGTGAAACAAAATACATTGTTAATGAAAAGCGCTTTACATTGGTTTTTGTAGGGTTTGTGTTACTCCAGCTTAGTTTTTATTGTGGTGTTGTGTGTTCTTTGTTTGTCTTTCGTTTAATTTTGTTGGCAAGGTCTTGTCTGTCTTCCGATTTAACGCTTTTAGTCTGCTACTTTGGTATCTTCGAATTCCTTTTACCCTCAGTTAAAATTTGCTTTGGAATATTTCTTTACACTTATGTAAGATACAGGTCATATCTTTCTGGTTTACATTGAATATTTCTGTTAAACTTATGTCAGATATTGATCGTGTCTTTCTGGCATACATTCGATATTCTTTCTTTTAAATGTATGAGTTTGTCTGTGAAATATAAGTTGGATATGTTTACATATGTGTTTATCTGTAAAATAAATGTTGTATATGTTTATGAAATTTAATTTACAAAAACTTTTTGTCTATGTATGACAAGTGTTGAGTGTGTTATTGTTAAAAACTTCAATATGATCAACATTGTATGCAAATAATGGTTATAATATTGATTATAAACCCAGATAAATAACATGTTCTGTGTAATATGATGCATCTGTCGAGTTAAAAGGTCCCAGTCGTTATCACAGTATCAGTATTCGATGTCTTATTTGTGTTTCAACGTTTATTTATATTTTTTGTAGTTGAAATTGTTTATCCAAGGCGTTTTTGTTGATTATTTTAATGTTGGTATCCTACACTAAGGTTTTGATAAATTTTCTTAAGAAATTTGATCTGTGAAAATTTTAATTATTTGCAGCTCTGTCAACGTAGAAAAAGAAATGTAGTCTGTATTGAAATGAAAATATCAAAACAATAATAAATAATGAGGGAGTTTGCATATCCAAACCCTATTTGTTTAAACAGATTTGTCTTTACTGTCACTATTATTCCGAATAAGTGTTCACATTAGTTCTTGTCTTAGTTTCAATTCATTAACATGAGTAAGGAGATTTATTACATTGATTCTAAGACGTCAAAGCAATAGTTTTATTACGAGATACAATTTAAAAAGTCAATTTTATCTATTGCAAATGTTATACTGATTAGTTTAAACATGATCATAAGACACCTGGTTTAGTGGTTGTCGGGTGTTTTGCCTTCTACTTTCTACCCAGAAATATAGATACATTGATATACAATTGTCGGCAGTTGAAACGCAAATAGCTGCGGTAAAGATGATAAAATTTCTTTTAATATGTTATGCCTTTGCGTAGTATTTAAGAAAACATATTGATTGATTGTTTGAACCTCGAATTCCACTTGGAATTAATTCAACACGACAACATATTATTGCATGAAGATAAATGACACATAGTTTGTACTGGGCAAACACGATGAGCATGATTTTATCTTGCATGCTTACAAGAGCAACAGTCTACAAGAAGACTTGTCACTTTATCACAAACACATTTTTCTGACTCGGACCGTTCTTTGCTCTTACTCCTAGATGCTGTGTCTTTAGCGTAGGAACAACAAATACCAATTTATTGTCTTTGAATTGACGAGGATCGAACCCACGACCTTCCACACTCAAGGCGTGGAAAATTTTACGTCGACTAGCCTTTTAAATAGTCTTGTTTCGTTTCTTACTCTTAACCTAGGTTAACATAGCCTCTTGTTTACATTTATTCGAAAGAAGGTTTCGTAGATTATACATTGGTAAAAATAACTAAAGTTGTCTAAGAAGAATGTGCTCATATCAGTTTATCCTACCTATTAAAGTCTATTTGTAAATTAAATGATGTGAAAATTATATAAATGTTCCTGATTGTACACATGGTCACGTTTACGGACCATGTGGTGATTTTTAAATATTCGATCAGTAACATAACTTCAAAATATAGCCAAAAATGAAATGGAAATTCCGTAAGGTTTTGTGATATATGTTCTCAGTCTGTAATAAATTGATGAACAGAAAAGGTTTTATCTTTCTGTTTTCAAATCAACATCTACCGGGATCATAACTGTTTATTTTGATCGGTTTATTAAAATAATTTTAGCACCTTTCTCGAATCTTTGCATTGTTGTTTTGATTTGGTTATGGTTGTTTTCGCAATTTGAAAATACTAACCTTTATGCTGCATACTTAAATTATATGATCATCTGGTAGAAAAAAACTTAAAAAGACCGTTATGATGATAAAGCATTTTTTAACGTTTTCTCGTATTTGAGATTGCGTTTTCAGGTTTTATTGTTTTTCTTTGCAGGCAACACATTTACATTAAATAAAATAACCAAATGGCAAATCCGAATAACCAAAAGGAAAATGGAACATCATTTTCCTATTCAAAAACTCAGTACATCATTTTCTTTTCATTGGAATGAAGTTTGACACCATTGGAGGCCTATTTGCGAATAACTAAATGACAAAGTCGAAAAACTAAGGCCAATATTTTTTTCTGTCTAACAGGCGACATTTCTCAAAAAAATATTCATTTGAAACAATGAGTGGCACGTCGGAATCAAACTTGAACTTTTAATGTGTTTCGGTCAACATACTTTTGAAATGAATGTAAATGGTAGGTGTATAACTTGCACGCAATTTTTATTCTTTTCCTTTGAGGAGAAACAACCTAACATCCCTTCGTCGTCTTAATAATTTTGCTTACAGTCTCGCGCAAAAAAAAAATTGCAAAGCAACAATACAAATGACAACTCTTAAATATAACAAACTCTAAAAGAATTAAAAATTCAGCGTAGATATTTTTATTGCATATTATAGATAGAATCCCTATGAAATGACTGACACAACTTCCCATACTATGCCATGTATGTGCGATACATTATATAATGATGACTTACTCAAGTTTATTAATCATGATCTATCTATTAAGTAAGCTCTAATTATTAGCATTATAACTTTATTATATAACAGTCGACTCAACACATAAACAATGCCACAACAAATGGATTTCAATAATTCGGACATTGAGCACATATTTAGAGAACTTTTGATTAAGCAGAAGCTTGATATTTTTATTAAGGTAAAATTTGTCTGTCATTGATATTTTTTAGTTTTGAATATGTTGTTTAACAATATGGAATATATCAATATATCAATAGTTCAGATCCCGTTTCATTGTTTGTTTAAATGTAATCGACTGTCAGATTAACCTCTCTTAAAACGGAACTTTTCAAATGCTCAATTCCTGGTTAATTTTAGTCATGAAAATTCAAAACTTCTTTATTATAAATACGAATCTAATCCAAACGAGAAATAACAATATAGTACTGCAGGTTTTTATCTAAAACATTTCTGTTATCAATCATATTAAGTATGACATCTATCAGTTCTTTGTAAAATGTTGATCGTTTCCTGCGTCTGTCGCAAAGCAGTAAATGCTCATTAGGTTTTATTACTTTTGTATAAAAGATAACTTTTTAAAACTGCCTAAAAACTGGCCACTTGTTGCGGGAGGGTTCGGATGCCGATTAAATAGTTTAGCCTAACCACATGCCTCTCCCAAGTCTGGACTCGTTGTAACAGTTACAGGTTTGTCTTTGTAGTTAATATTTTACTACATTTACATATAATATGGAAAATATGCAGGTAAGAGCAGTATATACATTATTTATGTATGCACTTTATTAATTACTTGGGGCGATTTTAGGCTTTTCACAAGAGGTATTTTATTGAAGGACTTGTGTATGCATCTAAACCTGTAAATTCCATCTATTTTTCTCATGGTAGGAGTGATTCGTAATGAAATCTATCCTATATCTGTTCATTTTCATATATCACTGGTGTTCGCTAACAGTATGATAATTCTCGTAACCTACTCATAACCGTATTAATGTCATATTAGTTTACTACATTAGGAACAACCTAAAATATTTATACCGATTTTTTAAAATCATTTTCATTTGTAAAAATGAAAATTATTTTGATCTAAAAATATGGAGTAAATCATAAAATAGACGTCCGCCATTCTGAATCATTTTATCAAGACGTTAACAAAGGGTTAAAGAAGAATTCAAAGACAACTTAGGGGCACACAGAAATCGTAAAGTCGGAAGACAGACTAGACCATGGCCAACAAATTGAAATAAAAAAAAAAACATAGAACATTCAATATTACATTGAAAACCAAATGCAGGCGCATCTTGTATGCAAAACAGAGTGGTTTAATTGTTTTAAACATTTGACTCTTTTTCCGCTATATTTTTAAATCGAAGTTCGTTTATTCGTCGATTTTAAAATAGTAAATTTCCTGTACTTTGTTTTTGAAGAGAAAATCGACCTTCTAATGTACAATGAACAGTTAAAATACACGGCAACATGGAGATCAAGGTAAAAAAAAAACGAAACAAAAAGATGATTGACACAGAGGACAACTTGGTTAATGAATGGCGCCTTAAAAGGACTAACAATTTCTATATGAAATTATGCATTGTTCAATAGCAGTCCGTTTAATCATTGTGTTTATGGAAAAGGTTAAATCGTCCGGGTTAATAATTATTATTCAGACCTTTGTATTAACAAAGGTGCATTGAATTGACACTATTTTCTGCGTACTTCGTGGACTTTTGGAATATTTTGTTATCGTTGAATGGAAAGGCAGTCTTCACCGCCAAAGATTCAATTGCATTTATGTTTTTCCCCACAGTTTTCTTTTGGGATATTATATTGAAAAATTTCCTGAAAAATGCCACACAAAGAGTTTTATCGTCCACGGTATGAGGTGATGGGTCGGGTGCATGAGAACAGGACATATTATTATACTATCTGCAGTGATTCATTGAGCATTTTAAAACGATATGATTATATTTGCTGTTGGTCAATGCTTTCGGAAAAATATTTATGAATGATACAAAAAGGTCTGGTCGTGTGCTTTGTGTGCATCTCAAACTCTATCAAACCTAGGTTTTACGTTGATGGACATACATCTTCTTTTCTGACAAGTCCACTGTAACTGTGTAGATATTCCATTTCATTTCTATTTAATTGCACATATTTGTTAAGATATCCATTTTTTGGTCCAGGTTTACTGTCGTCCGACAAACTGTCGGAGTTTATTGTTGAATTGGTATTACTGTGGTCTTGTAACGAGCTTGAACTGGTTCTCATATCCGCTGATGTCGCATTTACCTGTCTCTGATATAAATCTGTGTTTAATGTGTTTGTTGTTATGTTAGATTCAATAGTATCAAAGTGTTGGACAACGGGTAATTGTATCATTTCACTTTCATTTATAGTTTCATATTGAGAATAAAAAGTGCCATCTTCTTCCGGAACATTTACTTCAACTTCATCTTGCACATTTTCCTCTATTTGATTTAAATGTCTTCCGTGTGCGGTGTTCGAATTCTCTCGGAATTTACATTTCCGTATTATATGTACGTTAATGCTGATAGAAAAGCTGATAACTAATATTAATCCTGCCAGCAGAAGACCATAGTAGAACATTTCACGTAAAGATACTCCTGTTTGAAAGTAAAACAGTGAAAGTCAATAAAAGAAACATTCACAGCCTCTTTCAGAATAATACAAACAACTACGTTCCTATGCAACTGCAGTTTAAAAAATATATATTCAGATATGTTAAACAGTACATGATAACGTTACCTCTCGAAACGACGCCTTGAAAATTTACCGTATCGTGAGCAGTTTACAACCAAAACGTATTAGTACAGAAATAAACAAAATATAAGTCTTTTGTTGAGAGCAGGTATTTTATATTTTATATTTGCTGCCACCGCTTTATTACCAAGTTCCTATGTGTTCAATAGTTCTAGAATGTCATGCTTTTGTGGTGTTTCGTTTTTGTATTGTTCTTTAATTTGCCATGTTCCTTAACCTAATTTCTTGAGACTTACACTGTAGTTTCTCTGCTTTGATATTTGGAAAAAGAGCACAACAAGCATATCAAGCCATAAATTATTTTTTTTAAATTTTTTTTTATCGAAGACATAAATTTGTGATGGATATTGCAAAGGTTACCTATCCTTCTAGACAAGTGACACAAAAATGTTTTGTAAGAGTTTCGAACTGCAATATAGTTTTTTTAAGTAGTAATTTTGGTTGTTCTATCTAATAAGGAAATCAATTGGTACATATTCTATCTTTGTTTTTCAATATTGTATGTTGTCGCTTCCTATATGACTATCTTATTTCTCTTATGACCTAGCATTCTAGTGGTTAGATTATGATTATTTCCATAAATACTTTTTAAGTCATATTTTCAAATTTTGTTATCAGAAAGGTTCATTTTTACATACAACTCAATTCAAGTCAAGAAACAAACATCTGGTATTAATGAATTCTGCTCATTCTTGACCTTCGCGTAATAATTTCAATTCATTGTAGTGATGCTAGTTTGGTTAAGCTCTGGTCCAACTCCGAAACAAACAATAGTAATATTTACCGTCAATTTCCCTTCTGTGTACTATTTCCTCCAATTTAGATGTTCTTTCTGTTCTGGTAGTACTTTCCAGATATCCATAATACTTTACTATAAGGAAGAAGAACAATTGTGAATAAGAAAAACAAGATAAGAGATTGCATGCAGCATTTTTCGGCCTTAGTGATAAAGAAAATTCATAAGGCCACATAAGTCATATAAGTATTAAACTCATTCTCACAAGTGAAAACCTAAATGTTTAGCAAATTTTTTGTATTTTTCCAATCTTAATTCTTTAAATAAATGTATCTTTTATTGAGTTTTATAGATTATAATAAAAGAGGAATTAGAAACTTTGGTGTTTTCTATTTATGAAAAACATCTCAAAATCAGTATTACAAGATGGTTGAAAGTTTCTTGGAAGTTTTGGCTTGCGAAATGATTTATGAGCGTTCTGTGTCTGCATAGAAACAACTTTTATTGGTCCCGAGCAAATACCTATACATTGACAGTCTTAGGCTCTTCAACAGATCTTTGTTTACAAATGGTTAATATTCAAAGTAGGGCGATTTTCGGTTTCACAATCCATTCCATGTTTTTATTGTTGTGAAATTATTTTTTTTAAATGCAAAAAATGTCTCGTTTATAAATCGATATATGTTGTGTTTCGCAGCACCATTATGTCTCATCATGTTGCGTTCAATTCAAATTATCAGGTCATTATGCAAAATCCAACAGAAAAAATAATATTAAAGGAAAATGAACGGTAAGAGGTAGATTTTGTGCAAAATTTATGATTATTTTTTCTACTAGAGATGAGATTTTTTGTGTCACGGGCATTTACTCCATATACTTTCTTTCTATTTTAAAACACTTCGTAAATACATAAATCGATTTTCTCAGAAAATAGCCCTTTGTGACATTTTTTACTATTCAACAGTTGAATACAATATTTTAACTATTACAATAAAAAACTTTATATCAAAATTATACAATAATGTTTACTACTCAGTATCACAGCTCAGCAAAAAAAAAAAAAAAAAAAAAAAAAAAAAAAAAAAAAAAAAAACTATAATGAAGACAAACATCGGTAATGGCATGAATGCGTCTGTTAAAAATTAAAGACAATTCTAATATTCGGTTTGTAACGATAATATTGATTGGATAACGTTAAAATTTACATGTTATCAATTCCACATTTGATGCCGTCAGAGAAAGTGTTCAAGCGCAGATGTTTATTTCACCGATTTTTAAAATGTTCCAATTGAGAGTAAATTTTTCATTTGCATTAGGACGGAATAAGCAGTATTGTATTTGAGATTTTGCCGGCATCAACTTTGATTTGATTATGGCAAACATCCTTTTACTGGCTACGCTAACGCTTCGCTAGTAAACTTAATTTGCAACCATCAAATCGTCAATTGATGCCGGCAAAGTTTTAAATACAATAATGTGAACATCAAAATATGATTGTCCAATGGGTGTTGCTTTTCGTCTTTCAAGTTAATATTATGGTTGCTTTTTGTACTATGCCTTGCTATAATTATCTTACCGTCTTGCTCCAGAGAAGCATTTTGTAGATTTCTCATGTCCTCTGTTAAAATATAAGAGGTATCAACAAGCAAGTAATTCTTCTCCGAAATTTCCAAAAACGGAAACAAATTCATATACATGATGAAGGAAATACACTTTTATTTTTTATCTCTTTCTATACACGGCGTTTGCCATGAGTGGAGCAGGAGTCGCTTACCCTTCCGGAGCACCTGAACTAGTTTTTAAGGGTTTGTAATGCACCAGATTTAGTTTTTAATGTAGTGTTGTGTGCTCTATGTTTGTCTTTCGTTTCATTTTGTTGGCCATGGTCTTTTCTGCCTTCCGACTTACCGATTTCTGTCTGGCCCTTTGTTATTTTCGAATTCCTTCCTATATGAAAGAACAAATAGTTGTTTCAAATAAGTTACTAAAGAATTAGGTACTTTCTCTGATGAAAATAAATGCTCAATACGTGAACCAACTTCTTCAAATATTTGGTCTGAAATACTTTATTTTTCATGACTAAAATTCATTATAACACTGCAAAAGCAATGATTTATTTTAGTAATGAACAGAAATACTTGCCTGTTGCCTGCGTTAGATAAATATAATTTTCTTCAGTATTAAGGCCTTGTAGAACACAGCAATATTCACCGAAATTGTCTGATGTCACATTGGATATTATTAAGTTGTACACGGAAACGTTTCCTAGATTATAAGATTTATTTGTATCGATTTTTAACCTGTCATGTCCAGTAATTAAGGTGTTGACTTCGAAATCCTGGACGAGGATATCAATACTCTTAAGCCATCGGAGAGTAAACACGGGACCATCAACATCGCAAGGCAAAATTACAGTTTCTCCAATTTCAGCGTTTACAGTTGTTCTAGTTTTATCTTTGCACCATATATCTTAAAAACAATTAATTTTCAGATGGTCAATAATGAGGCGCATAGGCTTTAAAAAAGTATATGAAAATGTTAGATCTCCACTAGACATTAACTAAAAATAAGTGTCTTGACCCATAGCCAGTCTCTTATATAAGGATGTCATGTCAAATATTTTGTTTCTAACAAACGAGCTTATTATGCTTTAAGATTTTGCACACTCTATCCCAATTGTTGTTAATGCAGAACTGCGTTGTATATTTGTTCAGCAAACTGATTACATGAATTAAAACTATCTCATCACATTTCATTAGAATTTTAAAAGATCATGGCGTAAACACAGACAAACACAGGTGAAGCTTACCTTTCAGTAGAGCCAAGACATGAAGCAGTCGTAATACCTTCCTCATACTGGACGCGTGTAGATATAATGTTTAGTGAAATATCTAATCTATTCGATAAAAATGTAAAATGTAGAAAAGGATTGCATTTCATATATTTTTAAAATTGATTATTCAGTGTTTATACAAAGAAATGAAAAAAGAAAATGACATCGGTGGAAATGTATTTGTAAACCTTTTTTTGATGCCACTGCTTGTGAATCAAAATGTCTAGAGGTTATTTACCAAAATGTTGTCAAATGAATTACAACTCATATTGCTTAAATGTACAGTATGTTTCTGAAATGACCTAATATACCCGATTGGAAAATGGACAATACAGAAGGTGTCTTTAAAGAGACAGGAACAGCTTACCCTTTTGGATCACCTGAGTTCACTTCTGCTTTTTTGTTGAGATCTACATAGTTTTGTAATTGTTTTTGATTTTATATCTAAATGTTTCGTCTTGTTCGTATTATCGCGATTGCCATTTCTTTCCCCTTTTGTCTGGTACGTCGGTTTTTTTTCGTTTCCTCCTTATTAACTTCTGAGATTACGTAGAAGACTTCATTCCTTTTATCGCACATCGTGGAGGTTTTTTTTGATTTTTATTCAGTTTGGCTGCAGTATTTTGTTTTTAATATGTTTCGATTTCGTTCCTCTGTATTGATTCTTTTGCAAGTGATGAAAAGTAACTGCTTGATACGCGTGTGCAATATAGCGAAATCAATAAGTATTTTTACAGTATTGGCTAAAATGATTTTTATTTCAAATAAAACAAGATAATTAATTCAGGAATACATTTTTAGGGTTGTCTATCATTTTTGTTTATGTCTATATGTTGATATGATTTTTATAACAAAATATTAAATAAAAAATACTCTAACACAAAAGAAAGTATCAGCATAAATAAAGCATCGTTAATACAAAGTAGAAATTAGCATTGAAAAGATGTGATTTTCAGTTATTAAAAGGCTAGGAAATAAATTCAGGATAGCAGCAAACCATTCCACATTGAGATTTTTACAAATTTATAAAATCCATATTCGAATCTTCGAGCAAAGTGCTTTTCTGGATTAACCGTCCACTAGGGTTCAAAATATTTGAAGTCGATAATTATTTTTTCTATTATCTTTAAAAAGCAGTGTAAAGACCAATTAAAAAAAATGGAGATATATTAAATCTGGACATTAGACAGCTTCCATTTTGCTAATCATTACTTAAATTATTAAAAAGACATTGTGAAAAATTTTATAAACACTTGACAAATATAACCTTTTACATACGCAGTACGCCGAGTTTAGAGATATCTATTAACTTAGCTTAATACTTGGTTGAGACATATGGATGGTGACAAATAAATGAACTATTTTTTTTCTTTTAATCTTTTGATTGACCTAATCATTCTTTTCTATTGTTGAAACTCCAAATTTATAAATTTAGTATTAGAATGTTGGACTGGTTAACTTCTTATTAGATGACAATTGACATTGGTGTGACTGTTTTTTTCTGTTAGAAATGTAGAGTTCAATTTAACATGTTTTAGGACCGATATTATTTATTTCACGTGTTTACTATACACCTTCATGAATTAAGTCCAGTGCAGAATACCCATGCGAGAGATAAAAAACATAGTCCAAAGAGACAAGACAGAATTTAATCAAACTAAAAGTTAAAAGAAAAAGAAAAAGAACAAAGGCTTGGAATCAAAGAAGTCCTTTACAAAAAATGAGTAGGATCAGGTCACCTTGTATACATCTATGAGGTTTCATACTTTACAATATGGCGCAGATGATTTATCAGGAAAAGGAATTCGAAGATACCAAAGGGGCAGACAGAAATCGTTAAGTCGAGGACAGACAAGACCATGGCCAACAA
>JAULBM010029275.1:0-11108 GCA_032357055.1 Geukensia granosissima
ACTTGTTTCCGTCCTGAATATGCATGAAATATTTGCCACTGGACGTTAAACAACAATCAATCAATCAATCAACCATAACACGACTGCAAAATTTTGCCGTCGTATAAAATGAGCAAACCTTGTAATGGACTTTCAATACATGTAGATGCTTCTTCTCAAGTTTCAATACCATTTAGGGTTGTTGTTTCAGAGGAGAAGATAAAAAATTAAAAGTTTACAGAAGACTAAGTAATGACAAAGACTCACATGGCCTTTGGCCAGGTGAGCCAAAAAAGTGGGACATTATAGACCAACACAATATTGACCATAATGTATAATAAATATATATAATTAGCTGGCAAGAAGTTGTGGGTGTATACACTGTTAAACACATTTCGATTTGAAGAAAAAAAATCTAAATTATGAACTGTTGTCACTAATTTTATAAAAATTATACATATTGTGTTCCATTTGAGACGTTAGTATGACATCAAAAAACATATGATGGGTACCAGTAAAACCTGTCATGTAATGTTTAGTTTAATTATTTTCTCTCAGGTTGTGCCATATTTCCGAATCATAACATGATTTTAATTTTAATGGCCAAAAATGGGTGCTAGGTGTACCTTGTCCTTTTGTTAAAGACCTAGATATTAAGACATTTTTGTCTCTCCTGATATTATAATTTAATGTTTTAAGAAGTACAAGCATAATTTTACAGATCAATCCTGTTCATCAGCTTATAAAAACTAATTCTGAACTTGCAAGTAATTTAATTTAAATAAAGGGTAGAGACATCTTTAATCTTATACAAAATATTTTGACAACCTTTAAACCATTAAAAAAGAATATTACTAAATTCAACTGTGAATAAACTGCTACAATGAACTGTATTGAATGTATATAAACAGTTCAATAATCCAAATAATACTCAAGCTTTTAAAGTGTACTAAGATTATAACCAGTGAAAATAAATTTGAATGTTTAAATGGACAATTATGTGTAAACTTAATAAATTCCAGATAGATCTATAAAATATTTAATACACTATATCCACATGACATGGATATGTTCTGGTCTTTTTAATACGAATTACATCTCACTATAATACAATATTGATTTTCTCTTTAAACTAACTGTCAAAAGAATAAATATTTAACAAAATGAGTGAGTAAAACCCCATAAAATCCCAAGAATGGAGTAAAATTCTAGTAATCTATACCCTGGTAGTCATTTAATTAAACCTGACAATAAGATCGTTGTTCAATTAAGGCGATACAAATGACTAAATAAATAATTCAATTTGTAGTAACTGTCAAGGATTTAACCTTTAAATGACTAATTGGCACATCCTGTGAATGTAACAAATCAATTAAAAGGTTTATCTGGCTACCTCTACATTATAAACACACAAATACCTTACTTTATACACATTCAGGTCCATTTATAAATATTTATTTCCCCCTTTTACATGTTTTACATGCAAGTATGAATGTACCAGTTATTAGTATTACAAGGCAACATACAATTTTAATCAATTTCTGTAATCATCTGACCCTGTGCAATTCAATATGTGATGCTGAAATAAGAACTTTGAATGTGGTTTGCTTTAACCGTGCTGAGTATGTCATGCAAACTTCTTTTGTGCCAAAAATAAACACTTGCACAATATAATTAGCAAACAACCCAATCACTTTGCCTACCTTTGAAAAATTAATCCTGAAATTAAAGACATACATTATATACCCAAGAAACACAACCAAAAATTCCAGCTTTTTGAAATTTTAAAGGCAAACATTTTTAAGAAACTAATATTACAAAAAAACAAGCTAGAATAAGATATTAACTTCAAAAAAATAATAAACTAAATTCTAATGGGCTATCAATTTTGTGAGGCAAGACCACTATTCCCTTTAGAAGATTCAATAACTTTTCCCCTTCTGTACAAGCTGCTAACAGCTCTACATCTTAAATGATATGATTGATTCCACCAGCAAATATTTCACACAAATTTAGGTCAAGGGCACACTGATATATAAAATGAAAAAAAAAACAGATATGGGGTTAATACACAAAATATGAAATGATATAACACAACGATTATCCAAATTGCAGGTGAATTTCACTTTTATTGCTCTAGTCCTTGTTCAAGTTTCTGTAGGGCTTCAAGATGTAAATGTACATGTAGCACATACCTTACAAGTATGGGTTCAAGATGCTCCTAGCTTCAACATAATGGGCACTATGTGTACATGTACTTGCCATTTATTGATAACATGCTACATACATGATATGAATAAATGCACCCTGCTTTGTATATGACTCTGAACACTGAGGTCGATTTTTCATCATGCTAGTTTGCAAGTTAACAGCCTGAAGGAAGACATGTTACCCTACTCACACAAATTTTCTGACAGAGCTGACCATCCTAACCAGACAAGAGGGAACTACAATTTTGAATGGTTAGACCTGACCAAAGATCAAGCATGCAACCATTTGATCACTGATGTGGTAATAAGGTTGAACAACCTTACATTTAAGCATTCCCAAATCTACAGGAAAACAGATATTATACGTCATTTTAAAGATAAACATGTATTTGGGTGGTTTTTTTTACTTTAAAAAATCATTGTTTTGATATATATATATATATATATATATATATATATAGTTACAGTTAAGTATATGTAAAATGTATGAAAATGAAAAAATATGGGGTAAATGTCAGAGATTGCACTGCAACCACCGGTAAAAAAAAGAATTTACAAATCATACCACTCATTGTGAAAAGCTCTAAATCACCCCCCAAAAACACCTGTATATGTAAAATAATACTATTCTTAAATGAATATAATAAAAAATGTACAGAATCATAATCAGAATTTTCTTTGGAATAAATCCATATTGTAGGTTGCCTGACTGTGTACCATACAAAAACGGGTTGAGTTTAACATATCGCACGTGATAAGGTTTGTCAGTTACCTGCCCAAAGTCTGTGGTTCTCTCCAAGTACTCCGGCTTCCTCCACCAGTAAAACTGACTGACGTGATATGACTGAAATATTGTTGAAACAAATATGAAAGTACAATTGACATATATCATTAATAACAAAGTTTTGCATGTAACAAAAAATATAACTCAAAATACAAACAAATGACCACCTGACATGGAACAGGCACATGAAACTATTCTTGTGGACCAGTGGAGTTCACCCCTCCCAAAATGTGTGGTCAAGGAAAAAACAAAGAAAACAAAAGCATTAACCAATGAACTATAAAAATTAAAAAGAAATTCACCCAATCTGACTAGAGGGTACCTGTATTACAAAAAAATATACAAAACTAAAATCAATGCTACAAGAAGATCTACCTTTCAAATGAATGCTAGCAGTTACTCAAAGCAAGTTCAGGGTGAGATACCTGAAGGTACAACATATGGCATCAAGCTTCTCAAAATGAGATGTCATCAAACACAGAATGCTTTTATATCATTTTGTTCTGTTATATCATTTTGGTATTTCTGTATTAGTTATAGTGCAATAAAGCAGGTGAAACAAATAAGGAAAAAGAATAATAATATTAACCATTGTTGCTGATGGGTTTCTGGAGCCCATCCTTCTATCATGTGATGACAATGCAGTTCTTGTATGACTAGTTTGTGAAGCAGATGGAGGTGGAACAGGTCGATGAAGCTTAGCACTATAAACAGCTGAAGGAATTCTCATGTTTGATACTGGTGTTGAATCATTGCTTATTGGTGGTAGTGGTTGTGTCTTTGTAAACTGAGATTTTTTACTAGCTGAATTAGTCCGAGAATTAGGTGCAGTGCCTTTCTTGTTTCCACCTGGAACTACAACAACATTGGAACCATTTAACGTAGCAACATCTGCAGGATTAAGGTTGCCACCTGACTGTTCCTGTCGTCTAAGAATTTCCTTTAACTTCCTATTTACATGATAAGCTTCCTGCAAAAGCACATCGGTGTCTTCTTCAGACAAATCAACTGTTTCCAACATTTTTAAAACTTCATCTGGGTTTGTCAAATCAAAATTGAATAATTCGTTTGGTGGGATGACAGTCCTGTCTGTAGTCTCTGATACAATTGTTTCCTCAGTTTCTGTAACATCCGTGACCCCTCTTGAAGCAAGATCAATTCCCGACTCTGGCGAAACCTCTCTGTTGCCCCCTTGTTGCACATTACCATTATTCACATTACCCGTTTCTTCTTCACTCGAATCGGGGGAATTGTCTATCAGTTCTAATGGCGGAACTGGGGGTTTTGATTTCGAAACAGACATGTTAACCTATTGTGTTGTTACAGAAGTTTATACACATGATCCGCCGGTCGTTGAAGTAACAGGCAACGAAATTGCTGTTTGGCGTCATTCGATACGGAAGTTGACGAACGTCACACCGCCACCTGTATCAAGGGAAATAACTCTAGTTACAAGAAGAAAGTTGCTTCCCGCTTATATTCGAACATCTTACTGATGGGGGAAAGATCGTTAAAGTAATCACATACTTGTTAACTTAACCTTCTCACACCTCAGGGGAGCCCCCCTCGAATAGTTTTCACTCATTTTTCTAAGCCCCATACTTTTGATTCAATAGACAAATATAGGATAAACAGCATTTTGTTGTATTACAATTAACCTGTTACTTCAATTTCCATGAGACAGCCATCCACCAAATCATGACAGTCGTAGGTTCCTTTATGGTCTTTAACCAGAGTCTATACCATAACATAAGCTGTAAAATAGACCCTTTACTGTAACTGCGAACCTGATCTTGTCCCTTGCATGGAAACACTATCCCGGTTTAAGAATGTCCACAGCAGCACAATAATGTTGACGTCATATTTGATTGTTCAAATGACATCACTTATGTGGGAAAGTATCATTTTAAACCCAAAATAGTCCAGGAATGCAGATCTTTTCAGTGGAAGGGTCTAACTAAAGACACCATAAATACAAAATGAGAAATTATTCATAAAACATGGCAAACGACCTAATTCAGTTAAACCAAGCCGTTCATAATATGATATTAACAGTTTGAACTATTATCAATGTATTTCTATTGCATCTTCAAAAATCTGTAGCTAGGTCCATGTAGAAATAGTAAAAAGTGTAATATTCCGAATTTTTATTGCAAGTTTACATTTAAAAATTGGTGCACCAAGTCTGAGATTTCTATTACAATAATTTATAGTAGATACACCTAGTTGTCAACACTAGAGAGCTTTTTAGAGGTATAATATTTTTGTTTTAAAATTGCTCCTATTACTGATGTAATCCAAAAAACTTTAAATTACCATTGGAAAAATTTTTTTTTTAGTTTTCTCATATAGAGCAAACATAAACAAAGATTTTGGTATATATCATAGCATATTTCTGAAAAAGGTCAACACTAATTAGCATCAACAAAGGTCAAGAAAAATCAAGAAGCATCAAATGACAAATGAAACAACAAGAAGCTTCAAGATCGCGAGCCACAAAAATTGACAAGAAAATGCAAAGCTCACTTAGAATGCAAGAAAAGCTATCATATAAATAATTGTAGATCCCAGATCCCCAGAAACAGTATAATTTACAAAAAAAAACTGACACTGTCACCTCTAGTGTCAAACCTATTGTCTGACACTATCAAAATAGATTTCGACAGCTCTGAAAATTGCAAACATAATTAAAAACTGATCTATAAATGACTCAAATTTTCCATTATCCATGTAATCATCCTTAAAGCTTTATACCAAATCTCATATCATTTTTTGAAAACTGAACCTGATTATCATGGTCTGATTAATCAACGAATGGTTTCACATTACATACAAGTTGAATGCCGATATAAACCAGTTGCAGTGAGTTGGCATTCAATCAGTCTCATCATACATATGTACTATATAATAATTGACCTGCTGAATTTATAATGGCAACTAAATATTACCAATAACCAACAAAATGAAAGAAATCTTCTGGTTCTCGACAACACATAACAAACTAATGTAAATTAAAGCTGAGGTTGAAATTCATCGCTGTTACTCAAACAAAAAACAGATAGAATATTTAATACAAATGCACTGATTTTTTTGTTTATACATAAAATTTTTATTTTTTTCAGATAATATTATCATCATGGAAACTATCAGCAGGCATGAGCTTGTTCCATTTACAGCCTTAATGAATATGATCAAGTTTAATTACTTGGAAAAGAAGGAAGTTTTCCAGACTTTACTTGGTATACTTAGTGATTATGACCCGACAGATGAAGAAAACAGAAAAAGGGTATATTTAATTCCTACTTTACTAACATACATATTTTGGTCAAGAATCTCCTCTACCTGCAGGGCTCACAGACACATTTGAAAACAGTGATTCAGGGCTTTCAAATAAGACTTAAAAATTGATTTTTAAATTCTGTATACAATTCCAAATACTTAAAAGCTATTCAGAGCTCCAGATAAGCTGCATTTTGGTGTAATTACCCAATCAAATTTAACAAAAACCAAATTAATTTGGCTGTTGTTGGGTTTTGAAACCCTATTGAATTAACAATTACCCTATATATTGACAACCACCTGAGTTTTCACCCAAAAGCACTACGAAAGTGGGTTGATTATGCAAATCAAGACTGATAATAAATGCACCAAGGACAAGTTACTGTTTAAGTTATACATATAACATTTTGAAAAGTTTATAAGAAATCTATTTTTCAAGCTGACTTATTTTTTGTACAATTTTTTTTGATAATATAAATTACCCAATAGATTCATGAACTTAGGAGTTTCAAACCCAATAATTGGAAAAATGAGGAGGTAAAGCTAAATCTTTAAAGCAATTACCAATTCATCATCCAATTGGTTGAGAAAAATAGTAATTTACCCAATACATAAAATCTTATCTGGAGCTCTGTCTATTGTTGGAAAAAAACTTAAAAATATTTTTAAAAAGTGAAATATAACATATCACGGAAATTTCATAATTGTAAGCTTGATCATTATTTTACCTGGAATGACTGGATGCTTGCCACCTACTTTATAGATATACCACTAGATCTTGAACAGTTTTGATCACCTTAACACAAACAGACCATGATGTCTCAATCTGAATTTAAACTTTATCCAAAGTCCTTAATGGATGAAATGTAGATCACAATGATCATATTGTGTCTGACCTTTCTTTTTTCCTTAATCATACCCAAACACAAGATTAAGTCAGAGGCTATTCCAAGTATGAAAATTTTACCACACTGTTGAGGCAGAATTCTGTACTAGATATCAGAACATATCAATCATTAAATCAGTAAATGCAGTGACATAATTTTGTCTTTGCCTAAGAAGACTCTTCCACTGATTTAAAGTTGAATTTCTTCTAAAAACCTAAAAATTGGCATTCAATCTGACCAAATTAATTTTTTAAAAATCAGCTGCTGGACACAGTGGCAATAACTTTACATGCAAAATTTTGAATTGGGTGATCATAATGATTTAATGTATAACTTGCATGTACAGATTTTCCATATGAACACAAATGCCAAGAACATTTAAATAATGTCACAAACAAAATGAGTATATTAGGACTTATTGTAACAGAAAAGACAACACTAAAATTGTAAAAAGCAAAGACTTTGACATCAAGCCAAGCCTTATTTGTTTATACCATTGAGGTTCAATAAGGGTCCTTTATGTAATCTCAAGTTTTTTACTTTCTAAGACAAGCAAACATCATTAAAAGACTTACTGGTTATTGCAGAGAGAAAGTTATGAACATTATCACACAGTATGTTATCTGCACACCAACTTACAAAGAAGAGTGTCTGTAAACCAAGACTATTTATATTTATTGCAGACAACCAGATACATAGAACTTTTGTTATCAGACCAGAGAGATCTAGCGGAATACCTCCTGTCCTTCCTACCTAACGGACTATCAGTTGATCACATTGGAGTTGCAGAAGAAGTACCCAACAAACTTAAACTGAAAAAGTATGGATATTTCTAAAATCTTTTTCTGTCAACATCAGAACATTTAATCTTGTCAATATAATATATGATGTCAGGAAATGATGGGGGTATTTTTTTAAGTCTTTGTAAAAGTACTTTTGTTTTAAATAATTTGATATTATGAAACAAGCAAGTAGGAAGTGTTTTCAGTTTTCTACATTTTTAAAATCATTCCTTGGATCATGTTTTAAAAATACTATTGCAGTTCTTGTATATAGTTTCTTTTATTTTATTTATTTTTTACAAATCATAGTTTTTTATGATATCAATGACATATTCTCTTTTTATCTCTTTGGCCCTCTCCTTTTCTCCTTTAATCCCTTTAACAACATAAACAATACTGAAACTAACAATAAATGCTTGCGTAACTTTTGTTGCATTTCTTACAAGAAATATTCCGATATAAACACTTAAATGTGTTTCCAATTTACAGGGTACTTTCAGGTGAAAATATTTTTCACTTAATTTTGCATTGGTTTCTACACTATAGCTCAGGTGATTTTTTTTTCATTTCCACACGCCCTCAGTGGAAAAGGGCACAGAGTGGGCAAACACCTTATCATCCAATTTGTCTAACATTCAGAGTGGAAGTACAATTTTTAACATAACACAAGCATATACTATATTTTGCAAATGATCATCCAGAAGTCATATTTTTGTGAAAATTAATTTTAATTGAATCTGAGATGCCATAATGCATGAAATCCCTTTTTAGACCCCAGTCATTAAAAAAATTGGCCAAGGACTCAAGGCCATCTATCATAATACTTAATAAAACTAAAAATATTATGTAGAATCAAAAGTTTTCGTCAAAATAATTTAATCTTAAATGTAATCTTTCACACTAGAAAGGAGAGAACAAAATTCACTTTTACTTAAATATGTTGTATGTGTATGTTTTCCATATACCGGTAACCATTTATTTCGTAGTGTTATGTCAAAATTTGTACAAAGTTTATAGAGATAATAAATGATCAATTAATTATTATTTAACCAACAGTATTCTTTTGAAATTAATGTGCATGTCATGCAGAACTTTTTTGGGATAATATGATTCTTAATTTCAGTTGATTAAACTTTTTTTGAAATTGCAAAACAACAAAATAATTTGCAAAACAAAATCTGTCAAGACACCTGCTCCTGAACAAAATTCCCCCCCGAAAAAAGTACAATATCAATATAGATTGATAACTGTGTTCTTTGTTTTATTATGATAATCCTGCATTTGTAGTAGGTATTTTGCAACAGGTACAATTAGTCTACCAGTTTGGCAATTCAATTCAGCTTTTTATACCTTCTGCTTTAAAAAGGGTGTGTGTTGTTAGGGGGATAGTGATCTGGTGGTTGTTCTATAAGTTTGTTCATCTGTTATGGTTAAGGCTTAAGGGTACCCATCTCTTATCTGCAACTCTTTCTAGTCCTAGACCACTGAATGAAATTTTATTTCAAAAACTCTTTTATATTAAGTAACCTCTCTTTGAAGTTTTAATGGGAAACATATTTTGGGTTTCCTACAGTAAAACATGGACTTCACTCCCACAAAATAGACAGGGACTTTTGGTGAACCAATGACAGGCCATGTCTGCATCAACAGCCTGTTCTCATAAACTGAATGAGCTAAAAAGTAACTTTTCATATGCAGATGCATCATGTTGTGACTGACAACCTGCCAATTGATGTCAAATGACCTGTGTTTCATGTTGAATGACTTTAATTTAGTTTGATCTTTGATGTCAATTCTGGTGCTACATGTATCGCCTATGGTTCATCATCAAAGTGTTGGTGTGCTGATGTCTATTTGGGAGTCTGTCATCCTCCCATCCTAATAAGGCCAGTTCAACCTATATTTCATGCTTAATTGACTATGGTTCAGTTTTATATCAGACCTTTTACCTCAAATACTGTGTGCCCAACCATCTTGTATTGTATCAGGATGTGCTGATGCATCATGGGTAGTCTGAATTAAAGCATCCAACCCAAAATCTATCAGTTCATCATTCATTTCATAATTATCAACTTAGATTTAGTTTGACCTGTATGTCCAACCTCAAATATACAGTGTGTGCCCTACCATAATGTACCTGGTGTGCTGATGCATCTTGGGAAGTCCAACCAACCAAGACAGGTCAGTTTAAACTACATTTCATGCTTCATTGATAACATCCAACCTAATGAAAATAAGGTTATTGTCACCTACATATGGTGACACAAATTTGTAAAAGAATCAAGCCTAATATGAAGCAAAATTAGCAATTGCCTCAATGGTTTACATTGGGGGTTCCCACTGGATAAAAACATGGCAAATGTGTTAAGTTCTTTTTTTTATTGGCGCACAATCTCCACCCTTTTTAGTTAAAAAAGAAGTTAGAGTTAGAGAAAATCCATTTACATAATACTGAAAGCTTTTAAAGGAATTAAATGCAAAAAACATCAACAAAATCAGATGAAAAATAAAAATGTTTACATCTCCTGCAAAATCACTTTTTTTAACACTTTTGCCCCATTTATACAAAATGTTAAATGCTACAAAATATGCTTGGAGTAACTTTTGTTGCATTTTTCATAAAGAATCCATTGAAACAAACCACATCAAAAGCAGATGAGATATAAAATAATGTCAAAATAGAGGGCGTGGCCATTTTTGGACCCCATAGATCTCAATTGAGGTAAGAGATAGGTCACGACTCTTGAAGCTTGTTAGGTTGGCTTTGTCACTGGGAATACAAATAAAAAAACCCATTAAAATCAGAAAAGAAATGGAGAACTTGCACTAAAATAAGAGAAAAACCCCTTTCGCCCCTCCCCCCAAAAAAATGGGTGGGGATAGATTACCCAAAATCAATACCAACTTTTATTATAGTACTAATACTCAATGTCCTAAAATATTAAAGGATATTTGAACAAGAACAAAAGTTATCATGCAGAAACCAATCTGTCTACAGGCACAAAGCCCAACTCTGCTGACAACAACAGCGCCATACCGCATAATATGACCCAAAATTTTTGCGTATAAAGCCATAAGAAACAAGAGGCTCAGGAGGCTGAGCCTGTATTGCTCACCTGCCTTCTGGCAAACAAGTTTCAGAGGAGAAGATATTTAATGAATCAGCCAATCAGAAACAAGATTTGTC
>JAULBM010029286.1:0-11108 GCA_032357055.1 Geukensia granosissima
TATATCACCAAATCTCACACAATTTTGAAGGTAATCTCACACCTTGAGCTCTCAGAAATATCACAGGTATGATACAATTCTTTGATATCTCGTTGTACTACTTATGATTTCTCATCTTAATTTGAGCAATTGGCACAACAATAGGATTAAATATTTGTTGATTGCTTCTCAATTATTATTTTATTACAAAAACATCGCATTGACTTCAATTTCATAAACTATTTAGAACATGATTTGTGCAATATTTCTGCAAAGATTAATTTATTACAAAAACATTGCATTGACTTCAATTTCATAAACTATTTAGAACATGATTTGTGCAATATTTCTGCAAAGAGGGAAATTTGGGGGAGGAATTTGTGAAAGAGGGAGATTTGTGTCTCCCACGTGGGAGAATTTCTCCAAGTGGGAGATTGCCCCAAAAAGAGGGAGTCTCCCTCCTAAAGTGGGAGGGTTAACAGGTATGTAAATTTGAGATCCACCTCACATCATTTTTAGCATGAAAATTTCACATGATTTTAATGAGAAACCTGCAACAATCATACTTCCTTGATTAACATGACAATCATTTTCATTTGATGTTAAAATAACAAAAAATATTTTTGCTGAGATATATGTTGAATTGAACTGCTAAATTGAGGACAGGCTAAATTTGGCAAGTCACATCATGTCAATATTTGTGTTTATTAAGTTTTTTCATGTTTTTAACAATATCAATGAGAAAAGGGGAAATAAATTCCAAAAGTACAACATGTCAGATTTCATTAATTCCATATTGTCAATTCACAAAAACCTTAAACCTTGGTCATCTAAGATTATCTCTCTGTGCGTTTGGTAGTGTATGACTGTTAAGTTTGTGTAGGAAGATTTAAATTCAAAGTAACAAAAAGCTTATAAAAATGGACATATTCAACTGAAAAAATAATGGAACAATATTTGTACTTATCAAGAGGTCTGATTTAAATCAGGTAGCACATTTCTTATATATCAATCTACTCACTGTAGCTGCATTCTGTAAAACTTGTGTGTCAGAAGCTAATCTGTTACATAGTTCTCCAGTCCTATAAATAGAATAGTTTAAAATTTGAAAAAAAACATTATGTGTAAAAACACATTCACATGAGGATAATGCAACACACATAAGCCTGAAATTCAAACAAGAATGTTTCGTATATTGGTGCTTTAACTTTAATAGTTAATTCTGATATTTATAGCAACCCATGCCAAATGTAATAATTGGTATGTTCAAATTACTTTTTCTTTATTTACCTGTTTCGGTCAAAGAAAGCAACTTCTTGTTCTATGATGTGTGAAAACAATTTTTTTCGTAACCTAGCAACAAATCTTTGTCCAGCTAATGTGAACAACCAAGCTCTAAGGAATGCAAAAACTGCTCCAACCATGTAGATAATCAACAAAATAATCACCAGTCTGGTCAATTCAGCTAAAAATATAACACAAATTTTATAAATGTTAGAATTCCACAATCACGACAATGTTTGTTTGGGGTTTAACATCACTTTCAGCAGTATTTCAGTCATATCGTGGTGGTCAGTTTTGTTTGTGGAGGAAAACAGAGTATCTGGAGAGAACCACCTAACTTGGGCAATAACTGTCAAACCTTATCCCTTTAAACTCATGCACTATAGGTGATAAACTACAATGAACAGTACAGGTAAGTAACTGCCTAGACCACTTGGCAACCCAGAACCCAGATTCCACAATGAGCAATGCAGTGAGCATTGACACAATAGAGTTGTCTTGGAAAAATTAATTAAGCTCCTTTTTATCAAAATGACAAAAATAAACAGAGCAGTAATATATCTCAAAAATAAACTTGTCGGCCTAAAAATTTCTTCAGCTTATTTCATTAAAAAAAAAAAAAATCCTAAAGACTATCCCCATTATAATTTTCAAATTAATCATCAGACACAGAGAAATTCAAATCCTTTTCTGCATCACATAACTAATGAAAACATTTTTAATTCAGTATATTAACTTATTGTTTTTACATTGTATACTTATCTGGCCAAAAGTAGTTACATTTGAATTATTGAATATCATCAAATTATATTTTGGGGTCTTTTACAGCTTGCAATTAGGTTAGAAAGGGTGTAGATATGCATCAATTAAAGAAGGCCTCAGGGCAACCTGTAAAAGGTTGTGATTTACATGTTTTGGATGACTTTCAGGGAAAAATTATACCACATATACCTTTTTATATCATTTCAAGTAGAGAATAAACTGCTGGATTAAAATAAACAGCAGTTATCAGTATGTAATGTTGTCATGGGTTACCTACCCATATCTTTCTGTGCAGCATCAACCACCATACCAAAGAACAATGGTGCTGCCATCTGGCTACCACTTGATACAAGTAAAGCTAAACTTCCCCATGCAATAATGCCCCATTCCTATAAAAAGAAGTTCTATATTATAGGGTTATTGCACGAATATTGGTGAATATTGTCCCGAGTAGAATATTATATTGCACGAGCTTGAGAGCTTACAAAACCGTTAAAATGATAAAAAACATTAATTTAATACATCAATGACGGCACTTTTACAGAGCAATATTGCACTGTGTGCAATATCATGGAATATTGCACGCTAATGATTAGTTACGTTCTACAGGGAATATAACATTGCTATACAGTAATATACAATTACTGCACTCTGTTGCGTGCGATATGATGTTTTTATGGAGCACTGGAAAGCAATATCAACCAAGGCCGAAATTTCCTATAGCAGTGGGCAACAGTTCTAGAACTGTTATCCGGTCAACAGTTTTTTCTGTTGACTGTGTAGGGGTGGTTTAATTTCTATTGGCTGATAACTGTATACTGTTTTACCAGAACACCTGATGTATTTGTCAACGAGATACTAATTATTATCATTCACTTAAAGAAGACAATTGTTGAAGAGAAGTAGAAAATGTTACATTGCTGGCCATTGATAATTGTATTTTCTACAACTGAGATAGCTAAACATTCAAATTTTGATTCTTGGAAGGTTTTGAATTGTAGATAATATAATTATCAATATAACAATGCAAGATTCTTTAACGGAGTGATTTTGCAGTTTTAAGTTAAACTTTTGTCTGAAATTCAAAGCAGAATTGTGCTGTTATCAATCAAAGTCTGGTCAACTCCATGTGAAACTGATAAACAATAAACATTTTTCTTAAAAACTGGTTCAGGGAGCATGAAAACTGCATGAGAATTGGAGAAAAGCAATCTTCTACCAGGAAGTTGATGGATAATCCTTTGTCATACCAGAATATCTCTGTCACACATGATCCGCCATTTATTGTCTAAATAACAAAGTACAACAGTTTGGGCAACATTTTTGACATTGGATCACTTTCTGCATGATTCTGAATGGGATATACATCTAAAATTTTTGTATGTATTTTTCAACAATATTATGGCTGAATATCAAATTTTCTAACAGCTGTTAAAAAACATGCAATATGGTCATTTTAAGAGAAAACTACTGCAGATGTTACTGATATATAATACCAAACAACAATAGAATTTTGAAAGATGGCCAAACTGTCAAGTGTGTTTGTTATCCTTGTTATGTTATCAGTAGATACCACTCATGCATCCTGCAATAATGGTAACTACATGTACACTAAAATATTTGATTAGTTTAGAAAAATCGTCCAAGATATGATCGTGATTTCTTAAAATGGTTCATTCTTATGTTCTCCTTTTAAAATGCTAGTTTTGAATAATATTTTATTTAGATCATATTTCATGTAACTCTTTACCTACCAAAGTTATGCATGAGCAATATCTGCAGCTCACTTTCACATACCTTTTTACTGCATCTTATTCTACTTAACTCAATATTTTTCCTCCTAACTTATGTAAAAACTACTGTGTTTTTAAGATGGCCTTTCTGAAGACTTAATGGATATGATGTGTTGTGCCTCCTAAGTTATGTGAGAACTATTGTTTTTTTAAGATGGCCTTTCTGAAGACTTAATGGATATGATGTGTAAGCACAGAAACAAAAAAGATGTTGGTAAGCTCAAATAATTGTCTAAGACATTAAAATATATTCCTGACTTGTGCAATGAAATAGTCCAGAAGCAAATTATTGTCTTTTATTTTTATAACCTGCATATTACTTGTACTTAATAATCATGCATGGTTTTGTTCATCAGCAGTTTTATCAATATCCTATTTATGCAAAAAAATAAATTTACCAGTAAAAAAACCTTATGATAATTACATATACGTGTATTACCCAATTAGATATACTATGTACATGTATTTGTCTGAGTCTCTGTTGATAAATGTGTCTTTCTTTTGTGTACAATCTAAAATTATGTTTTGTTAACTGGACATTTGGCATGATGAGATTTCATCTTTACTGGACTGAACAGGATTTTACCATTACATTTTTGTAAATGGCAGAAGCTTAAACACCAGAGTAATTTCCGGACATTTGGTCAAGACTTCTAAGAGATTTTTTTGGTTAAGATCTGACATCCATTTTATTGGAAATGACTGTAAGGATCACAAGTTTGTCATAGACCAATTCAGAATGCACATAATCCCTTCATCATTTTTTGTAGAACACAGTTCTGGTGTCCGACCAGCATTTACAGCATCAAAGGCAAGTACAACCGATATTCGAGCAGAGGAAATTATCAAGTTTGAAACAGTCTGGTTAAACAAAGGAGGAGCATATGATCCAAAGACCGGCGTGTTTACAGTGCCTAGGAGTGGTCTCTACATGATATCAGGCTCCCTGATGTCTGTCACGGGGCTTCAGTTACACTGTCACTTATGGAAGAACGGGAAAGCTAACGTAGGAGTGTATGGTATTGGTTATTCCCAAGGAAGTCTGAATACTGTAATGGAACTAAAGAAAGGAGACAGAATATACATACAACATGATAACAGGGCCACAGAGAAAATATATGGTGGCCACTGGTCCATGTTTTCTGGTTATCTGATTTCTGAGTAAATAATAAATTCATTAAACATGCGTATGCTGTAATTTTAATTTTCAATCGTACATGGTGTATGTTCTGTATGTGAACATAGAAGTGCAGATAAGTATAAAAGTATTAGCATGCATCAATCAGTGGATATGAGATTGTTGATTTGAGATGTATTTATCTCCCCTGTCAACTTTTTATAGGCACTCACTATTTTATTAGAAGTCTCCTAATAATTATGCAATTCCACAAAATGAGATCAATATATGGCTACATATTTTTTTATATTCTTATCATTCTGGAATATCCAATAATTTTTTACCATGGTCGGTTCATACACCGAGGAGCTTGTTTATGTTGGATGGATTAGATATATGGTCTGAAGCATTATCAGGGTGACTTGTACCCAGGCTCCCCTGTATGTCTACTTCCTGATTTCCAGGACAGTGGAATCTGTGCCCCATGGGCTCATTTTCTCTATGTTGTTGAGAAAATTTTACAGGGTGAGTTGTACCATGTCTCCTGTTTTTTGGTCCATCATATTTCCTATTTACCAGGACAGGGGTATCCGTGTCCCATGGACACATTTTCTCTACTCTGTATATATATTTACAGAAACATTTATTAAGGTTTAACTGTAAAATAATGATTTATCTCCCCTGTCTTGTTTTCTGGATATTTTATTTCTGATTAAATATTCCTTAAAATTGTATTGTCACTTTAAATATACATCACCTCAATAAAAATTTAAGTAACAATATGCTGGGACAAAAAAGATTTTCATTTACTAACAGTGACCCTGTAACACAAATACTGTTCTTACCCTAACACTTAACCCAACCCTTACCTTCATCTGAACCCTTTAAACCCTCAATCAATTTAACCCATAATCTTATCCTAGCCCTATGGAATTGTGTAACAATAAATTAGAGTATATTAGAATATATTAAGGCTAAAAAAATAGTTTTGTTTTTGGTTAAAAAAATCTCATTATCTTTTAACAGAGGACATTTTGAATTATCGGTAATTTGCAGCAATTCCCTTTGATCTGTACTGACCAATAATTTCTGTACAGTTCTACAGGCACAAATAAAAAATTCATAAACTGATTGTTTTGAGCTCTGTACTAATCAGGTTACACATTGTGGTGTAAAGTGTAAACACACATTAACAAATCTTAGAAATCATCAATCATGATATTAGGCAATAATAAGAAAAACATTTCTGAATATCTACATTAAAATAAAATGAAAAATAAGAAAGTTTGAAATTTCATTGTGTGGCCATTTTGTAACCCCTTGTAACTCAACAAAAAATAGGTCATGGCACAATTAGCTCATCAAGTTAACTTTCTTGTGGAAAATAAAAAGAAAGAAACCTAATAAGTAATCATATTCTGACAAGAAACAGATACACCAGTACCTGACAAGTTACCACAAAAATCCTAAAAATGTTTTAGCTCACCTGGCCTAAAAGGTCAAGTGAGGTTTTGCCATCACTCTGCATCCATTGTCTGTCTGTCTGTCCACAATTCACATTTTAATCTTCTCCTCTGAAACTGCTTGACCAATTTTGACCAAACTTTGGGGGAATGGTCCTTGGATGGTCCCCTTTCAGAATTGTATCTGGCTTTATGATCAGCCATCCAATATGGCCGCCATTACTAAAAATAGAACAATAGGGGGTTGGTGTATTAAAAATTTTCTTGTCTGAAACTGCTGAGCCAACTGGAACCAAACTTAAGTGGTCCTTAGATGGTCTTCTACCAAAATTGTTTCTGCCATCCCCACCGACAAACCAAGATGGCCGCCACAGAGGAACTTAGTTTAACATGGGACCTAATGGGAAATTTGTTTAAAAATCTTCTTGTCTGAAACTGCTGAGCCAATTGGAACCAAACGTTAGTGGAATGGTCTTTAGATCGTCCTCTACCAAAATTTTATCTGGCATCCCCTCTGAAGAACCAAAATGGCCACCATATCGGAACTTAGTTTAACATGGGAACTTATGGGAAATTCACTTAAAAATCTTCTTGTCTGAAACTCCTGAGCCAATTAAAACCAAACTTTAGTAGAAAGGTCTTCAGGTGGTACTCTCTCAGAATTTTATCCGGCATGCCAACTGACCAATAATACATGTAACTATTATTCATAAATCTGAATTTACCAAAAAATGTCATATAGCATATAGCATAAATTGGACAAGTTTAATCTGCCAGGACAGGCTGCAGAATCCACCAGCTGCTTTTTCTAGTTTTGACATCATACATCTCAATTGTAATCCAGGTATGCGATCACAGAGAAATAAGATTAAAAAATTAGGGCTTGGCCATTTTTTCAACCTTGTATATTTAATTACAGTAAGAGATGAGCAATGGCACATATGCCATAAAAAATTAATATTAAATTTGACTTTTGAATCTAAAGAAAAAAAACAACATCAAAATCAGGTGAAAAATCAAAATTTCTCATTACCGGCAAAATTGTGTTTTTAACCTTTTATATCAAATTTGGTAAATGCTTAAAAAAAATAAATGAAGTAACTTTCGTTGCATTTTTCATAAGGATTCATTGCAAAAAAACCATTCAAATCAGATGTTGGCCATTTTTCAACTCTGTATATCTCAATAACAGTAAGAAATAGGCCATGGTGCATGTGCCTCATTAAGTTTGGTTTTGTCATGGAGGATACAAAGAAAAATACCCATTCAAATCAGACATGGCCTAGATAATTTACATTAAAATCAAAGAAATGCGTTGTAGTCCAGCCCAAAAAATTGGCAGGGGTAAAATCATCCAAAATCTATACCAACCTTTAACTAGTACCAAAAATCAATGTCCCAAATCATTAAAAGAATCGGTTTACATTGAACTAGAACAAAAGTTATTGTGTGAAAACTGACTTGTCTACAAATGCCAACAGTGCCACACCATAAGAACTGCAATTTTTGTGGTATTATAAAGACTTACTGGTTTTGCTAGGAGTACAAGCCTTTTAATGTTGACTTTCTTCTGAATGACCTTGCCCTCTTCATCCACCTCAACTCCAAGGTCATTATATCTTCGTAAAATCCGTATCACTTTCAATCTTCTCATAGCACTAACACTTAACAGGGAGGCAATTAATTCAATAAAACTAAAGCACACGGCTGATATCACAAGTGCATTATATTCAGCATGCATTTTAGAGTATGTCGAGTCATTTAAAAGTTTGTCCAAAACTAGTGCACCTTTTACAATCGTAAATACAAAGATAAGAAAACTGACTAGAATTAAAATACCATGTATAATTTTGGTTTTCCGATGAAAAACATGATCATATGGTTTTTCAATTTCATTGTAAGAGTATGTTTCTAACAGTGATAGAAGTCCGACAAAAAACACCAATTTACACGTTCCTATCAAAGCTAGATCAAACACCGATTCTGTCAGGTGAAAATCTGTTATATTATCTACAAAGTAGTCTGTATTTCCTCCTAAAATTAAAAAATATAACTAAAGGTTATACAGCTCATAAAAGATTGTCTCCCTTAATGTACTTGTTCCACAATATTTAAAAAAAAGAAAACTGAAAAATGTCAAAAACATATTATCCACATCTTACGTATGTTAATAGCAAATATTAACTGTTTGTCATGTTTGTTCGGCCTCAAGATATTCAATTATTGAATTTAAAATTGATAAATAGTCTTTAAGACTAAAATAAATAGACAATCAATAATTGTAGATAATTGAGACATCATTATATAACTAAGGTCTTTTTTAACTTAAGGAGACCCAAAACTTAAAGGTCAGGGCACATCTTTGACATAGATAGTGTTTGATTATGGGTTGAATTTGGTACCATAAGTCAAAACACATTAATTAAAAAACATATTCTGTAACTTATCAATCAATTCTTAAAATTATTTTCTTCAGTTTAAAGATAAAGTGTGGAAGATCATGGGTTTGATCTCAGACTTGGTCAAACCAATGGCATTAAAATTTGGTATTTTCTGCTTCTCCGCTTTTGAGCACACAGCATTAATTAGGGTTAAGAGCAAAGACTTGTCAGTTCAAAGTCGAAATCATGTGTCTGGGTAAAGTGGCATGTCATTATGCAGACTGCATGAAATATTTGCTGCTGGACTTTAAGTTACATTCAATCAATCCAACAATACAATTAAAAAATCATGTTTGAGTATCCATGATAAATATAATATTGCTCAAGACATCATTTTTTACCTGTTACCCATAATGCAATAGATGTAATGGTATCTATGGTGACAATAAGAATGACAATATTGCTGTATCGAAGAGCAGGAAGTTCATAAGTCTTCTTAAACTGTGGGGAGCTCTCTTCATTGATTGGCATGGCCTCTTCAGCCTCCCCAGGGATACTACCATTTGCTTTCGACATTGTTTATCTATATGTATCTAATCTGTAAGTAAAGAAGATCCATTCATTTTATTTGTATGAGATAAGGCTTCAAACAACGGATACAATAACATAACATGGGTGACAACTCTACATTCCTTACAATATAAAATGGGAGACAATACAAACTGTACTTTTTAATGTTAAATTACATGGAAAATTACGATCTGTTCATAGGTGCACTCTGGCAAGGTAATCATTATGCTTAAATAACAAGGTCATGCTTTTACTCCATGCAGCATTGGTACTTACTACTTAGGAAACAATAAGGAGTTACATGTTTAATATACATTTTGTACTATAAACTGAATGTTACAAAAAGAGGATGTTTCAATAATGCAAAAAGTACTAAGAGACAGTGCTTCAAGGACATGCTCCTACTTGTACTTAATGCATACTTGACACATTTCACATTGTGAAAACAAAAAAGAGATACATTTGAAAATTACCATCCAGTCTCTACAATAAATGTACAAATACTATTAAGCAAGATATTATCTTCACAGTTCATTAGCCATATGTATTTACTTTTATCATCTAACTTTGTAAAATGTGCACAATATGTGTTTATAATATTGAAAATAAATTGTCTCTCTAATGAGTGCTTATTGCATATTAATAACTAATGGATCTCTTCTTCTACCTTGCCCAAAGTGCACTTAGAACAAATGTTTATGTGGATGTTGACGACAACAAATGGAATCGTAACCACTTTATCAAAGTTGTTTTGCCTTAAGTGACTTTTGTAACAGGTGATACAGTAAACATTAGGTATGCTCTTTCAAATTCAAATTTCTTATTGCAATTTTAATATTACAAAAGTAACAAAGTATTTAAGAATGGTCAATGGATTTGTTTTTTGCACTGCCATGACTTTTTACTCCTCAACATTAACTTATTAATATTGCTTAAAACCAACTTTTTTAGTGCTTGAATACAGTTTTAGTGTCTAACGATAAGTCTATGTAATATCTATTTGGCCAGTGAATTTGTGCTTTGCACTGCAATGACTTTTACCTTTTAATATTAATTAATTAATAATGCTTAGAACAAGCTTTTTAGTGCATAGAACCAGCCTTTTTGTGCTTGACAATGAATTTTTAGTGCTTGCAACTAGTAATTATTACTAAGAATTGGCTTAATGCTTAAAACAGCCATTTAGTGAAACTAGCTTGTCTTACAACAAATATTAAACATTTAAAGTTTTATGCTGTGCTGACCACGAAAACCACCTGTATGATTATTATTTTAACTGAGATCCAAATTCAGTTTTTATTATTTGCACCAATACTGTAAATAGTCACATTAACAATTTTATCGTATAAAATTCAATGGATATTTTAATTGACCATATGTGACCCACTGTAAATATTACTGTTATTAACCCTTTCATATGCTTGCACCTCACATAGGTGGCAGATACAGAAAGAAGAAGTATATAGCAATCAAAGCCCTATACTCTATGTCAGGCTTTTCTGGAGTGTGATGTTTGAGATTTAAAAAATTATTGGTGCGTTTCTGCCTCGGTATTTATATTCAATCCAAAACTAGAGGCTCAGGAGGCTGAGCCTGTATCGCTCACCTGCCATTTGGCAAAGAAGTTTCAGTGGAGAAGATTTTTTAATGAATCAGCCAATCAGAAACAAGATTTGTCTGGTGGCCTTGTTTTTGTCGCATTGGGATGATATGGGGAAACTTTGTAAAGGACTTTCCATGGATGCTCTACATCAAATAT
>JAULBM010029297.1:0-11107 GCA_032357055.1 Geukensia granosissima
TTTGTCGGTTTGTAAGTTGGTTAAAGAATTCAGTACGGTTTTTATTTCATTAAACAGCTTCGAAACAGAAAGGTGTGCCTAAACACCCCTCGGGACTTTGTCCCTCGTGGTGTTTAGCCCCTTTCTGTCTTTCAGCTGTAATAAAAAACTACCTTCATCCTTTAACCTTTACAAAAAGCGATGCGTATTTGAATAAAAGTATATACAAATATTTGTAAACATGTATGTCAGTGCTTCACTGTAATATTCTAAAGCATTATGATGGAAAACATATCACGCTTTACAAAGTAACCTTATGTAGTAAAATATCAGATAATTTGTCATTTAAATATGTAAACACAATTTTAAATAACCTCCCTACTGCCCATTTATTCTAACCTTGGTTAAGGGAAACAATCCACTGAACTAATGTTTGAGATCATTTACATTTAATCTCCAAAAAAGAAACGCAACAGTGGAATTACAAAATAATGTTTGTGAAATAAACATCTGTGCATGAATTCGATACCTAGTTCAATTGTGTATATAATGAGATATTGTTTTGTCAGGTATCCATCCAGCTGTGGTTGCAGGACTGGCCAGTCGAGAATCTCGCGCTGGTAGATTGCTGTACAGTACAAACGGATGGGGAGATCATCACAATGCTTACGGCATAATGCAGGTTAGGGAGCATAAAAATAATATTTATAACGCAAAACTGGAGAGTTATTTTCATACTTTTGTCAGGGGGTGGTATAAAATACCGCTTTATTGTTCTTAAAAAATCACTAGTAGTGTAAGAAATTATTTTAGGCACCAACTTTTTTAATTTTTGATAACAAAAAGGTAAGTGGAGCATGGATTTGTGTCTTTGTCAGAAAATTAGATTTAACAAGAGCATACAGGTAGCAAAACAACATTGATCATGCTTAGAATAACGGCAAGACTAACTCGCAGATAATATTTACAAGTTGTTAAGATGGAATAAACGTTGGACGTAACTATGTTATTTTTATAGCAATTAAATATTGGAACTGCTTATAATGTTGTCTAAAATCATTTTTTCACGGTCTAGTTGTTATAATGTTTCATGTACACTGACATGGTAACGTTTCGGAAGCTTTTTCTCTAAGACACAAACGTGTTTCAAAACAACATTGAAACATATGAATCCATTTGCTCTGATTTTGTTTGCATTTCAAAATTATATCAGCAAAGGAAAATAAAAAATGGTCTAATCATACATCAATCGTAACTACTCGGCTATTTCCGCTGGATATCGAAATATCTTTTTGAATTTGCGAAGCGAAGGCTTCCGCCATATTGATTATCCTGTACACTGAAATTTGACCAATCGTAAGTATTCGGTCATTCTCGTTTTCTCATTATAAATAATTCCATTCCTACGCCTAATGTGCACGCTGCTTTTGTAGTGAGTGAGAATGGCCTAATAGTTACGATTGATCATACATGTGCTCTTGCTTCTTATTCTACTTCAAAATTCATCAGCAGAGTTGTCACACACCAAAGAGAGTAGACAAAAATGTTTGATCTAAGTGAAGAACCACATCAAACCTATTAAATTACAATTATATTTTTTGGATTTTTCAAATTTAAGGTATTTGGACCACAATAAATAAATACCCGGATTTGCTTAAAGAACATAGCATTCTGACATCGCAGCAGATCGGGAACTTCGCAAAATACTATTGATCTGATGTAAAACTTTTCAATAATTAACAGACTTGCTGATATTTGTTCTATTCAGAAACATTTTCAAAAATTTATAGAAAAAGTCACGATTTCATCTATATTGTTAAAAACTAGAAATATTAGACGGCCATTTTTACTGTGGCCGGAATACCTTAACCTGTCATTTGTCTCAAGTTATACCAAGATTAGTTATTATAATTGTCATTCTAGTGTGATATCAACGCCAACCCTTTACATTCCGTTGGTAAGACATGTACATCATACGCATGGGACAGCTGTGACCATATTAATGCGCTGACCAAATATGTTCTTGTGCCAAATATAGTTGCTGTTAAGCGAAAACATTCATCATGGACAGATGCTCAAGCACTGCAAGGTCAGTTGATCAATAAATTCATTTATTTCATTTCAATGAAAATATTATGTAGAAACCAAAGGGGTCACCAAAAAACGAAATCAGCCTTTATTTTGAGTTGCTTGGTTCTAAAATGTAACATGGTCCGACGAAATTGCTCAAAATGTGAAAATACTAAGGAATTACTTAAATAGATACAATTCCGATTATTTTAGATATAGATCGCACAAAAACATCAGAAACAAATTTTGTATAAAATAATGTGCCGGTAGGGCAATCAAGATGTCTGCAAAGATCCAACGTAGGTAAACAATGGATCTTATAATGGCATCAATATCTTTTTATAGTAAATAATCTGACAGTTGCTAAGATGTTATTATCAGGAACTTTATTTGAAAGCCTCATGACATAGCCTTATTTACTGTTGTTTTAATGTAGTGCACATTGTTAGATTTCTTTGCCCGTGTATATCTGTAATTTGTTGACCTTACCCCGCATTTATGTGCTTCAACGCTCAGATGAAGTGTCGTCGACATCTACCAAATTAAAAATTCTGAACAAACCGGTGCTAGGGTCCGTTTTGAACTTACTGTGAGGTGAGAGGTTTATTCCGTGTTGAAGGCCTCAATGTGACTTTGAGATGAAAAACAGCAATCAAAGCGCTGTTCCTTTGCTTGGAATTACTTGAATATTTGAGATTTTTGTGTCATGAATATTTACATTATATCCCCCTTTTTCTATTACAGTGGGTAATTCCTTTTCGGCTTCTATCTCAAATCTGTTAATAGATACCGATAAACTGAATACACCCAGTAGAAACAAACAAAAAATAGACCAGGAAGTCTATTAGGAACTTTTATGTATCATATTTGCTTGACATGGTTTGCCAGCAGGGTGTTACAGGCACCCAAGAGAATCTGGCTTTTTTAAGTAATCCTGTCGCTTCTCGTAATGAACGAAAACAAAAGTTTAGTTGTTAAATTTAAAAAAAAATACTTAATAAATATTTCCAATAATTCCATCTTTTAATAACTCATATTCATAACTTATTTTATAGGAGGTGTTGCTGCATACAACTTTGGAGTGGGCAACGTTCAGAGCTGGGGTGGATTAGATATCGGATCAACGGGCAACGACTACAGCAATGACGTAATCGCTCGTGCTCAATGGTTGATAAGTCATTACCACTGGTAGAAACGAGATAAAAATCAAAGATATTAAAAAATCATTTATGCGTCTTGCTTTTTGCAGCTTTATATTTGAAGAATGTTATCACGAGTTCCATTCATTTTTTTTTTTTTTTTTGGTAATTAAGGAAAGTGTTTTATATTCTTGTTTTTATGAATGCCGCTTGTAATTAAATGTTCGGTACATTGTTTAATGTCGTTTTAGTTAATAACTGATTTTTCCCAGTAGAACTGCTAACCACACGTTTTGTTACCATGACCATGGTGTCCTTGTTACGTCAGGTGCTAAAATAAATAAATAGTATTAGGTGATACGATAAGATTTTCTATGAGACAGCAATCCAAAACGTCCAATTTACAAACATCTACATTCAAAGGTTGCTCTAAGGCCTTGTATATAATGGACAAACAACCACCTCATGAAGCAATTTATAAAAGGCCAACAAATGTGTTTATATTCAAATGTAATAAAAATCAAAATAAGTATTCATTTTATAACTTAAAACTTAACACTTTAACATAAAAACAACGACATCCAATGGATTTTAGTTGATTGATAATCTTTACATTTAATTAAACCTTGACATTAATTACCTAGTGTCTCGTGGTGTACATTTATGCACATTTAGGACGATAGTAAGTTTGAAAATAATAAAACAAAACAATTTTAGTGGGTTGCACACTAGGGCAATAACTTATGACCGCCACCAGAAAAGGGGTTGTATGGGTTGGCAGTTTGTTTACCGTAATGGGACATGAATATTTTTAAATTCGACTGTCCTTTGGTGGACGGCTGTCTCGTGGACAATCATGCCACATCTCCTATCTTATTTTTTCTCATTTCCAAAAAAGTCTTAAAACTAGTCTTTTACTTGTAAGCAGTGTGGGCGAATCAACTGAAATACTCGCATATACAGATTAAATGACTTACTTAGCTGGCTACTGGATGGAAAGAAACAGGTTATTAGCGAGTCGAAAAAAGATTTATTGTGAAAGGGTAAGTTTTAATTTTTTTAATTCGCCTCGTCTCGTTTTTAAAACGTGGTCGGTTACACTTTATAAAAAAAATCACTTGTTTAGTAGGGCCTGGGAGGTTGATCTTAACTTACCTGTTCAGATCACTGTAGCCAATCACCTATACGGCGTGCGGTCGCATCGCATCTGATACCTGTCCAAGGACAGTGCTTGTCTTGTGGTACACCGGCTTACTGCACTAGTAAAACTGACCGTCGCGAAATGACTGAAATATTGTGGAAAATGGCGTGAACTAATACAACATCTTAACGAGAAATAATGCATTGGACGACTCAGAAATGATTCTGACATATATTCCATATTCTTTCATTTAGATATTCAGTCCCAATTTAAACAAAACAAAGCACGTGTATAGCTCCTATATTTAGAAAATAAAGGTGCTGCCTGTGGTCTATCAAATTACCACCCAAATTATTTCACCTATGTTAGAATATCCTGATTCATATCTTTTAAAATACAATTAATCTTTATAGGTTGACCTATACATTAGGAAGTGAATTTTTTTTCACATTTTAAAAAATTAAATTTCATCTCCAGTGTCTAAACCGACCTGAAAACAATAACGTTACGTTTTTTATTGCTTAAATGAGTAAAAAATACTCGCCACTTTGAAAGTCATTCAGCCATTTCGCAGTGATAAGTCCAATGTAGAATACCCATGTGAGAGATCTTAAGTTCATAGTTCATAAACATGTTAAAGATAAAACAAATACAGAGAGCAAATAAGCCAAAGACTTGGAGTACAAAACAGTGTGATCAGGTGCCCCGGTAAGGTAAGCATACCATGTCTTGCGCGCAAACTGACATCAAAATGACAACAGAATTTTGTATAAATACCCTGCACATGTAGATACAGTAGATCATCAGTCCTAAATAAACCATCAACATTTCATATTTGCAGTTAATTGGCTTGATCTTGATATCAATATGATTGACCATCTTAATGACCCATGTAAGAGGGACCGGAGGCAGAAAAGGTATGGACTAGAAAATGGCTTATCCGAAAACCTATCAAGGGCCATGAAGCCCTAATGGCTGAACTTCGATTAGAAAGCCCAGTAGCATTTTAGAACTTGATGAGGGTAGACCTACAAATGTTTTTTCGGGTTGCTTACAACATAATAAGTGGTTTTGATTGAGATATGTCCGAGGCCATAAATTCAATAAATGCCGACGATCTCTAATGAGCCTGAACAATGGCAGGCTATAGTTGAGCAGTTTCAGGCGAGATTGGAGTTTTCCCATATTCTTGGTGGTCTTGATTGCAAACATGTAGCCATACAATGTCCTCCGAAGGAATGTTTCCTTTATTAAAAAGGATACCATTCAGTAGTTCTGATGGCTCTCGTCGACGCCGATAACAAATTTCGATGGCTGAGTATAGTGCATTATTTGGGTGGCCGTACGCTCAGATCTGGAATCAATATGAATTGAAGAAAGCTATTGCAGTGGATTAATTGGAATGCCAGCTGCATCACCTCTGCTAGTCAAATATAATTGCAGACGACGCCTTCGGCCAGACACCTGGCGTATGAAGCTTTTTTCCAGTCGCCGCCTTGCCAATGATAAAAGGATTTTCAAGTGCCAGAACACCACACTGCACAAGACACGGAAAGACAAAAACTATAATTAAAAGAAGAATATGGAATATATCCCAAACGTCACAATCCACAGATCTTTTTGGATTGTGCACTGCACAGTTTCTCGTTGAGCTCAACTTTTGCCAATAGTTCACAAGATTCCCACAAAGACAACAATTAAAATGCCTAAATTTCATTGCGGACGAAGCGTTGTTCTGCATCAACCTTTATTTGGTACGCTCGGTACTAAATATTTGAAAACAAGGAATTAAAGGCGCAGTTCCTTTACCGCCAATCATTTATGTGAATTATTATTTTTCAATGTTTTTTTTCATGATATCATAATCAATTAGATTGATGAAAAGGAAATTATTAGCTCGTCTTTTAACGATCAATCGGATTTTGACATCAAGAATCATTTTTAATTTGCTATTTACAAACATGTAAGACATCACAATATTCCGTTATGATCAGAAAGCCAAATTGATCTAAAACCATATTTAAACGGAAATCCTTCATTAATTGGATGTCCCGAATGAAATTTTAAATAAAATGTAAGAGCTGATTATTGCTGAAAACGCTTCGTCAAATTTTATGGATCCATATGAATTCTTTTTCGAACAATTTCTCCATGTCTTGATGTCAGGTGAGGGACGAGAGTGAAATCCCTTTCTACCAATACATGTGCATCACTCAAGAAGATGCGTTACTTATAACAATTATGAAAAAAAAATATCACACCCAATACAATTAATACTAATCACATACGTTTTCCTGTACACCCAATTTTAAACTATACTCTATGTCAAGCTTTTCTCAAGATTTTAGAGTTTAATTAATATATTGTGCGTTTCCGCCTATGTATTTATTTTAAATTTGAATAAAGAATTACCCCATGGTTAACGGTTTTTGTTTCCACAATGCAGTAGCGTTTTACATTTTCTATTTCTGTCCCTGAATTTCTCTACGAAGATTTAGCGTTAGGGGTTGGCCATCTTCGTTTTTGGCAGGAGCACTGAAGTTTGACCTAGATAAATTAATTTACAAAAAATTCGCGAATTTCTTCTATTTGGACTCTCTCTCACGATTGATATCAGAATAATTAATTATAAAATTTCATTCCGGCGCTTCCCAAGCGTTTTCGCAGGATATTGAATCCTAGTTTAATTACTATTTATTACTAGTACGCATCATTGACAATTTGTACTCACAGTCTCGCGCTATCGCGTGCACGAGCCACTTCCGGCAAGCATGTCCGACTTAACACAATCGTCCCAATTCAGCTATTCTCGCTTACTGTTATTTTGATTACAAAGCGGAAATATCCGAGTATTTCCTATTGGATTTAACAATGCAAAATCCCCGAAGAGAATTAAAAACTCAGCGCAGCTTGAAATACATTGTTATTGCTGAAGAGTATCATTGCAACTTGATTGCACATTTTTCAAGCTAAAAATATACATAATTTTACATAAGATACGATCCAAAGTTTTTCTTTATAACCTTATTTTTTACAAAAAACTGACAGAGTAAAGATTGAACTTGGCCTGTAAATGTTACAAATCGACTGTCATTTGGTGGATGACTGTCTCATGGACAATCATGCAACATATCCTTTTTTATTTTTTATTGGTGAAATAATTTTAAGAATATATAAATAAGTGTTTTTTACTGACCCTGTAATGCTTGAGCTTGTGTCCATGATGAGTGTTTTCTTTTAACATCTTTAATATTTTTCACCAATATATATTTGGTCATATAATAGATATGATAACAGGAGCCCCAGTCGTATTCTGTGCATTGTTTTCCGATATATTTTTGGCATTAATATACAACTGCAAAAAATTATACAGCATTAGTCATCCAGAAACATACAGCGGCAACCCAATTAAAATATTCTTCTTGAACGCCAGCTGACATTTTTCTAAGCTACTGAAAACGCAAATGCGTGAAATGAATCTAGGGAATTTTTGTATCTAATTGCTGTAATTGTTTTATGTACCAATAGACCGAACAATCCTGTAATTTTTGCCAAAAATGATGCATCTATAAAAATGACTAAAAATATTTTAAATGATCAAGAATATTTGGTAATAAAATATTTTTATAACTTAAATTAAAAATGATCTCATCCAAGCAAGTCAACATTCATGACATAGTGTTGATGCTAAATTATGAGGTGTGGGTGCTGATATTTTTTTTTTTTGGAAAATTTGAGACTTTCCCGTAATACCTTCATTAAAAACGCATGTTGACCAAACTAAAAAATAAAAATTGATTGGACTTGATTTCACTTTAGAAAAATACATGTCAGAAATCACACAATTGCATGAATAACTTTATGGGTTTAGATTACAAAATTTTGATTTTTTTTAACGCCAATGTCAAAATTTTAATCTTATAAACTTTCTACAATGTCAAAATTGTAATCTCGTATACTTTCGTTTCTAATGAGTAACCCATAATGAAAGGTTCATTTTTAGACGCTCGTACATGTCCGGTTATTTAAAATTGAATGTCCGTCATCGGAATTGCCTGTATGAGAAAGACTCAGTAAGTCGTGACTTTCTGTGAATTTCTCTTATTCTGGTCCGCTTTGGTATTTCATGTAATAAGCGACCAATTTTGTAATTTATTGAGCACTCAAAATTTTGAATTTCGTTTCTACTCATGATTATGGTTTCCTGAGGTCTCACTCGCTCGTACAAAAATCCCACTACAGTAAATAAAAAGTAATTTCCCGTAACGTAAAATCGCCATTTATTTTTTTAGCATGGTTGGAAGCAAACATTATTTTTTGTTTGCACGTTAATCAATCTTCATGATTGAGCATTCTTGTGTTTTACGACAGGCCCACAAAGTAGACATGTATGTCAAACTGGGTTCCAGGAATAAGATTAAGTTCATGAACAGTGTTGTCATTTTTTGTACACAGCTTTCAAATGAATACCATATCTTCAATACTATTTTTTAAATCAAATTATAATTCATAGTCCATTTTTACGTGAATATTTGCAAGGAAATTCGAGTTATTCGCAATACATGTAAATCCATAAGATTTCCTCATCGGGAATGTTTACCAGTTTTAGATGTAAACATGTAAAATTCGTGTGAAATATAAGTACAGCGTTTCACAAAGGGAATTTGACTCCTCGTTGTCATAATTTTCGTGGCAAAAGTATACATTCCACAAATAGTTCGTTTTTCCCAAACAAAGTGCCTTCATTATATATTATCAAAAGAGTTTCAAGACGGCCACCATACATGTACATACGACAATAAGCAGCTAAAAGCTAATGTCTAAACGTATGCATGTACACTAGGCCTTCAACAAGCTTACGGGTGGTTAACATTCAATTCATTTTGGCGAAGTCTAATAACTAAAATGCCCAATGTTGAATACATATGGCGAATTTTGGTATGCTATATGTACATTGCATAGAGTATTAGAAACAAAACAAAGAAGCACTCAAATCCGCACAAGTCGAATCCGACTAAGTGCAATACTTTTCGAGGCATTTCCGTATTTTCAGCCCGATAAACGAAAAGTTTAAATGTCCAACCAGAAATCATAAGTCAGACTAAAAACTCGGAAAATATCAATTGGCTTTCAGGCTAACAACAGGAAGACTTTTCAAAGTTTTCAAAGTTTACCAACATGATGCCGTAGGCGTTATGATGGTCTCCCCAGCTGTTTGTACTGTATAATAAATTTCCAGCACATGACTCGCGACTAGCTAGAGCTGCAATCACAGCCGGATGGATACCTGTGAAATTGTTATAACTACAACAGATAAATGTTTTCATTCTATTCAAAATAGTTATGTAAATTTATATCCTGTACAAATATTTGAATTTTGTATTAAAATTTAATGCTTCTCCAACATTTCTTCATGTTTTATGTCCTATGGAAGCTGGTAGTGTTTAAATTAAATGTGTCCAGTTCCTCAAATTTGAACAGCATAATTATATAAAAATAATATAATGATGATATAATATTCGACTGAGAGGTCTTTCTCTTTCCGTTTGAACATTGGATCCCTAAACCAGTTTTTGAGTCCTTAGTTTATAACGTTGGGTCATCTTATTTTGAATTGATATAACCAATAGACCGGTTATCTATCACCATTTTGCAAATTTTCAATTCTTCGTAATAACTATGGAGTTTTGCTGATTGTTAGGATAAGGTATAACTTCCGGTATTAAAAAGTTACTTAAATACAGTGCATGAAGTAAAAAAATATATGTGGTTCTTTGAGAATTTTATGTCGTTGCTAGGAAATTTGATCTCTAACTTTGACCACACTTTAAAAGATTTATGATAAATATTTGTGTAATTTGGTTATTTTGCGAATCGTGACTTATATAAAAATAAAAACAAACGTAAAGCTATAATCATTGCGGACAGCACTAAACCAGGGGTTGAATTCAAGTTGTCGGAAAGGGTAACACTCGTTACCTCTTTAAACAGGGACACAAACCTTTATTTTGAAACCTGAAAACAATTTTTGGGTCGCAAGTCCATAACAATGGGTCAACTAATTTTGGACCTGATGTAAACATCTCGATAAGACACACGGTTTTCTGCATTCTATTTTAGTAATATTCACATATCTTTCTTAACTAGTGAATAAGTAAATGTTGAGAAATTGCGCTGGTTATATTACTTCCGTAATACAAATGTCATTTCTGTACCATTCATAACCGTACTTAACACAAAACAATGGTTGCTAAGAACACAGTCTTTTATCCGAGATATCAATGTTGTATTCTATTGCAGACATCAGACTTTACATCTATTTAAAAACCTTACAGTTATTTAATCCAACCCATTGGTAGCAATGTTTTCGTTTGTTGATTTCATTAATATCCTGATCTATTGCCTTATTCGAAGCGCTGATACCTAAAAAGCAATGTGTATGGTTTTTGAAAAAGTTTGTGTCAAGAAAACTAGATTTGGTAGATAATAATTGTTTGTATCTAGAACAAATAATAATTTTACAAGTACTACGGTCATTATACCCCCCGCAAACATAGTTTGGGGGGTATATAGGAATCACCATGTCTGTCTGTCTGTCTGTCTGTCTGTCTGTCCGTCCGTCTCTCCACATTGCTTGTAAGCGCATCTCCTCCTACACCGGTCAACGGATTTCAATGAAACTTTACATGAAGCTTAGACATAATGTGTAGATTTGCATATGGGAAGATCATTCATCGTGCTTTATTCCAAGGGCAGATAATTCAACTTAAGTGATAGG
>JAULBM010029308.1:0-11107 GCA_032357055.1 Geukensia granosissima
ATATTCTTTGTCATGTTTTATTTTTCATAATACAAAACTATTAAAATCTATATGTGAATATTGGTTAACATAAAAATGTGTTATAAATAGAATAGACGTTGGAGTTGTCACCCTTTGAATACTTCGTTCCAGTTCATAGCTTTTGGTATATTTTGCTTTTTCTGAAATATATGAATACTAATTTAGTGATTAGTTTTGCTATTTTAAGGTATTTTGGGGTGTTCTTGGGTGTTTTGGGTGTTCTTGGGTGTTTTGGGGTGTTCTTGGGTGTTTTTGGGTAAATCTATGATCCCGGATTATATCGTACAGGGGAACGAAACCATGTATAACAGTAAATTAGTGTCTAAAAACGGGACCGTATCCGGAACGGAGATGTATAACTAGCAAATTGAAGTCATTTAAATAGAACAAAAACATATTTTATTTACCAATCAAAGGGCCCACAAGGGGCAGCATTATAAAAGAACACTATAACAAAGGAAAAGATAATAATTTTAACAGTGATAGTTAAACTAAAGATAAGCATTGTACATATAATCCATATAGGCCTACATGTATAATAGAGTGAGACTGGTAACATGCATAAGAAACAGCTAACTCAAAAGATAAATGAGTGCAGAAGCAACATTTATATTATCTAAAGAGCTTCACTCTAAAATTTTACATTAATTGGTTATGCCGCCCAAAGAGATCATCGATATAAAACATATTTCAGTTTTTTGGCCACGTTTAATATAATAAGAACTATGATCTTCTATCATTGTATTCCGAGACTGCTGTAACACAGTTATAGTAGTCTCAGTTGTATTGAATACAAAATTAAGTTACTTAAGATAGAAAGAGATGATATGGTGTAAATATTCATGACACAAAAATCTCATATGAGCAGGTAAATTCCAAGCAAAGGAATGTTGTTCAGCACTTTGATCTCAAAGTCACCGTGAAGCCTTCAACACAGAGTAAAACTCGAACCTCACTGTAAGTTCAAGACGACCCTTAGCACCAGTTTTAGAGGATTTTTAAGAGCATAGTTTTATAGCTGGATCTACCCGCCAAATGTTCCACCAAGTCAAATGCTCCACAAAGACGGGTCGCCAGAAATGTTGCGACACCAACAATGAAAGAATCAAATGACGATACTAAACTTAAAAAATTAATGGGTATTAGGCATTTTAATCTCAAGATCTCTGTCTTTTTGTTACATCGTCAAAATATTTTTACCCTTTACAGCCATGCCACACGAACTTCTCGATTAAAAATTCTTTTTTTAAAGAACGGAGAAAAACGATACAAATTTACATTATTGTCGGTAAAAACACTGGTTTGTTCAACGCCACACATGATATTTTTTTTCTATCAAAAAAGACAAGCATTTTTGTTTTTAAATATTATTACGGAGTTTTTTCTCTTGTGCAGTGTGGAGGTCTTGAAAAGCTTCCACGTGCTTGTTTTTTTTTTGTGTCTTATTTATTTTAGAGTACTGAGATGTATTTTGGGAATATACAATTCACATCTATTCTACATTATCTTTGAGAATTGTATAATTCTCTTATTGTTATCTTTATATTAGACTTTTCTAGCAATCGGCAAACCTCGGGTGTCTCCGCTACTCTACCTCAGTACGGACTCGGCCGAAGTTGCGACGAGTGACTTTTCTGGGTTGAATATGTTATGCTCTGGATAGGTAAATAGGTAAATGAAGAAAAACGCTTTACATTCAGTTAAATTAATTGCCTTTTGAATTACGTATACAAAATATGGGCATATATTTATAATTAATCCCCGTAAATTAAGGGGCAGATAATAGTATGTAAAAGATTTAGGATAAATCCAAAGGCAAAAATGCACATAAAGTTGAATTAAGCCCGAAATTCGCACTTCAGAAAAGCTTAACATAGAGTATAAATAATCTTATTCGCAAGGGATATCGCCAAAGCATTATCGTTAAATCTTTAACATAGGTTTTATTGGTACTTATAATGACTTTCTTGTAGAACTAAACAGTTAATATATTCTGTAAATTACTGTTCCCTATATATATTTTATACAATAATATTGTGTTTTCCATGTAATATGCCAAAATATGTCCCAAGGTTTGAAGCATAATGTACGACCAAGAGGGGAGTGCATTATGCCTTCTAACCTTGGGACATATTTTGGCATATTACATGGATAACACAATATTATTGTTATGTTCGCTTCATTGTCAATCAAAGTGAGAAACCCATGCAGCCCATTAATTATCACATGACTTTACAGGCATATTACATGGATTCGCGTTTAATATGCTAATGCATATTATATCAACACTATTTATCCTTTGTAAAAATATGTGAAAATAGTAGAATTTGAATCATAATGAAAGATTCTTACATGAAGAGTAATAATTTACATTTCCAATTGCACAACACCTGGATTTCAAATGATATTTTACACTAAATACAATTGAACGTGTATTGATTGATACTGTAATAATTACAGTATGTTAGTATTTCAGTTAAATACTGTTTTATTATTGGTCGAGACATATAACACGTGATTGGGTTACCTGTGTTCATATCGCATATTTTCACGCACGTGGCATCCACGTGTTCGTAAAATTATTACTACGCGCATATCTTTAAATTAAAATACGCTGTTAAACAGTCTTTTATTAATTATTTTACTAACTTAATTATGTAATTATAAGTATTAAATGCAGTTTTTGTAAGTTTCAAGCGATATGAACGACAGTGACTCCGCACATTTTTAGTATGAAGCGCGGAAACTTACAAAAAATGCATTTAATTCTATAATAAACGAATCGGTAAAGAAGTAACCTTAATAGTGCCCATTGGAATACCGAAACACGTCCAACCAAATTGGACTCAGAGAGTCTTACATTTTATATGGTGTCAAAATTAATGTGTACAATACATTTTTACTTGAAAACAAAATATAAAACACATCAATAGACTTGCCAATGCAAAATTTCTCATAAAAAGACTTACTGTGCAGCACATCAACATTCCACCCGCACACATAAATAGAAGGAAGATAGGACTCCCAGTCTTTATTGCCTGAAAGTTGATAAAACATTATGAAACAAAATTTAAAAAGAAAGAAAAATTCAATCTAAGTAAAAAGTGGAATCCAATCTTAGGGAATGACCATTTAACTTTAAGGGTGATTTGGTTTTTACTCAGACCCAAAATTTTATTACTTTTAGTTTTTCGCAGCGATTAGTCGCATTTGTTTTTCTCAAAATTTAACATTGCGGTATATAATGGGGGAAACTGGATTTGCCTCTTTAGTAAAATGCCAGCAAATCGGCTCGAAGTCAACTGTTGATTATTGTACACTTTCAAACAATTCCTTTAGGACTAATGTCATTGTGTCGATAGTTTAAATATGTAGTAATTTATTTAGGAAAATAGAAAATTATTGCGTGTGTAATTTGTCAAGATTAACTCTTACCTTTCCTGCGATGCAAACAATAACTGTAACAATTACGCTTTACTGTCGTTAATTTTACTTTTCCTCCTGTGAAAGTTGTCTCAACACTTGGGGTTTGCTAGTGTTCCGCAAAATTACGAAAAAAATTTGTCTCAACACACATGTGGTTTGCAAGTGTACCACGAACTACGAAAATAGTCAATCATGTGTTATTTATCTCAACACACTTGAGGTTTGCCAGCGGACTACGATATTACGAAATATTAAGATCATGTGTTATTTGTGGTTCGTAAGTGTACCACGATATTACGAAAATAGTCAGGTCATGTGTTATTTGTGGTTTGCCAGTGTACCACGATATTACGAAGAATCAGATCATGGCATCTAACACTTATTAAATAAATTTGTCAATTTTAATAGGTGTTTGAATAAATACCTATGGAATATATATATATGAGTATATATCAATTAATGATTTGATATCTGAGCTTTCAAGCATTACTGATGGGCAAAAAATTCATTCGAGGCATTTCGTTAAAATTTGTTATAGAAATTTACCTACCAGTTCGTTTCTAAAATAAGCTGTGACAATTGATAATACTCCAATTGCTGTGAATGTCAGTAGTGTTACGAGTAAAACAAGGAATCGAAAGACAAACAGGAATTCGAAAAGGCATGGAGAATCGTCTTCACATGTCGTGCATCCCTCTTTACAAGGCAGACAGAAGAATTGTGTCATATCTGTAGAATTATGGGTGGCGGCAAAACTTTCAATCTCCAATCCGCTAAATGCTTTCACTTTAGCATTCGTGTCTGGAAAATAGTATCCTTTGCTACAAACGCACTGGTATGCTCCTCTTACAAAACCAAGTCCTTGCTGAAAACTACACTGTAAAATATAATGAACATGTCATGTTTTTAAGGAAAAGTATGCATACATGAAACTGTACATATAGTCCGTGAATTATGATCAAAGTTGAATAATCACTATTTACAGCGAACCGTACAACCGGTGTATCTATGTCTCCCACGAATGTGATTGCTGTTCTGTTAACATTTCTGTAAACGAACAGACCTTTTTGATCACGAAACATTGAAGTACGGAAGTGAGAATTTCAAACAACTACGTACATTCACGGAAAGTTAAAACACATCCCAGGACTTTGCCGTTCCAATACTCGCAGTCAGGGGTAATATCCGTTTAAAACTAGAGTTTCAAAGGGAAAACCATACTTCTCATATAAACAACATTTGTTCCCATGGGGAGTTTTCGAGTGCTCATTGAAAGAAAAATTCCGATAGGAAAAAAAGAGTCGCTAATAATTTTTTTCATTGGAACTTACATGTCCCATTGGCCCTGGACCTGTTCTAAGTACGTCGTAACAAACGCATACAATTATAGGCACAATTGCCACTGTAAGATTCAAACGAGGTAAATAAACAAAAACGATAATTATAACCCAATCTTTCTGAACATTAATAGTTTTTCGTTATTTTGTAATGGAAACCTAAAATTAGTTTTAGTTTTAAATTTTATTGAAAAAAATGAAATACCAGACCTGGAAAGTTGAGCCTCATATATTCATTAACTCAATGTCCGTTTAAGGATCTCCCCTATATATGTTGGAGGTATGCGTCTATTGTAAAATTGTTAGTAGAATATTGCTAACATTACTATGAAAAGACAAAACAGTTCTGACCCAAAGAAAACAGAAAACCGTACATCAAAAGAAAAAAATGTTGATGCCTGGACATGAAGCTGTGTCAATTTACTGAAAATGTTCACCTTGAGATGAAAGGTTAAGGTCATACAGGGGTCATGAATTTTACTTCTTATGATGATTCACAGTCATAAAAGTAGAAACCATAAATCAAATGCTTTCGCCAGACAAGAAGCCATGTCAAATAACTTATGATTTTTAAACTTGCATGTGGTTAAATGCTAAAGATCGTGGTCACACAGGAGTTATGAATGAACATTTTGCCTCATGATTAACCAATCAATTTACATCCTACATCAAAAGACAAAAACCGATCCGAAGCAATGTCAAAAACCATTTAATTTGACCTTGAGGTCAAAGATCAAGGACATACTGACTCGTGACATGTCGTTTCATAATGATACACCCTTGTGCCAAATATGATGTGCTTTTGTCAAAAGACGGACAAAGTAGTTTTAGCCCCGTCACGAAGCCATGGAAAAGAACCTATAAAGTTGACCTTTAGCTGAATGGCAAATGTAATTCAAGGGTCATGACACATCTTCCCATGGTAAAACACCCATTTGTAAAATATTGTATGCGTATATCAAAGGACAACAAAGTTGTGACCCGGTCACTAAGCCATGTCAAAAACCTATAAATTTGCATGTGGTCAAATGCCAAGGTCATATCACATCTTTTATCCTAAAATATTCATGTGTCAAAAGAAAGAAGAAGAATACCGGGTAAAACAGTGTGTCCCCCTTCTATGAGGTGGAGACATAATAACCATAAAGTATTGGTTCATTGTTCAGAAGCTACTGGTTGTTATTACTCCGACATTTAATTTCAGGGCAATGAATTGGGATCTTCTTTGCAAATTGGATGAAATATTTTACGGACATAAAAGAAAAGAACGGGGTTAGAAAAATGATTTTATGATGACATTTTATTATGCTTAAGTATGTCTTATATATTGTGTAACATGCCAAAGCATACCCGATATTTGTTCGGCTAGAACATAAAACTCAAACTAGTTTGTACACAATTTTAGGACATTTTTTTCATGAACGGTAAATTTAATGTCATTTATTTTTTTTTATAGGACATTTGAATTTGGATTATTAAAAGTTATGAAATTATTAAGTATTATTTAAATGAATCGTTTGCTTGAGATAAAACAGAGACATTTGAGAACTTGTATCATTCACATGTAAGAACAAATTAGAACCACACTTTCCTACATAACAATCGTGAATAAATAAAAGATTGATAAACAAATCGGCTCGTGTAATGTTGATAATGTAGTTTTCCCTACCCCCTATATGGAAAATCCATGCTTGTGCAATAACTTATATAAAAAGCCCAACTGACAATTTAGGGAATGCTGAGCATGAACTATTTCAGATCTACTCTTGTGTTTCAACCAAATCCGGCGGAAGCAACCATGCATGTTTAATACAAGGAAATGAATTTTCTAGAATTCAAATTTTCCCTTACATTACTGTAAAAAATAAGTGGTAAAATTCAGGCCAGACAAGTTTGACATCTGGGCGTAAACTCCAAAAATATATTTTTTTTGTTTTTTTTTTATTTCAGCGATAGCAAAAAATATCAATGGAACGGAATATTAAATGTGCCATACAGATTGAACTTCGGAAAAACTTTTTTTTTTGTTTTTATTGTTTTTTTGTCTTGTTTAGTTTTTGTTTTTAATTACCATACGTTATTGACAAAGTGGCGGCAATGTTTTTTTTTCGATCGGGACGAAATGAGGAAACTCTGTATGCCATGGGATTAAGGAGTAGAAGATTTTTTTAAATGTTTCAGCCAATCAAAATCAAGAATCGTTCAAAGTCATGTCTTTTTTCGATCGGGACAAAATGGGCAAACTTTGTAAAGGACCTTGCTTAGATGCTTCAGGTACAAAAATGTTCCATTTGGCCAATCGGTTTGAGAGGAGACGATTTTTTATGTGTCAGCAAATCAGAAACAAGAATTTTCCACGGTCAAAATGAGCAAACTTTGTAAAGGCCTTCCATAGTGGCTCTTTGTTAAGTTTTGTCCCATTTGGCTCAGCGGTTTCAGAGAAGGCGATTTCTTTATGTTTCAGCCAATCAGAAACAATTACCGCCAATGACGGCCGTGGTTTTTGTCTGATCTGCACAAATTTAGCACATTCCTTAAAGGCTTCCTGTAAAGTTTGGATATATTTGGCCAAGTTGTTTCAGATGGTTTTTTTATGTTTCAGCCAAACACAAACATGAATCATCCATTGCGGCCATCTTTTTGTCTGATCGGAACAAAATAAGCTTACTTTGTAAATGCCTTGCATAGATATAAAATATTGTTCCATTTGGCCAAGTGGTTTCAGAGGAAATGATTTTTTATGTTTCGGCCAATCAGAGACAAGAATCGACCATAGCGGCCAATTTTTATCCGATCGTGACAAAAGCAAACTTTATACAGGACTTTTGATAAGTATGGTTCCATTTGGACTAGCGGAGTCATAGCCATGTTTTCGTCTGATCGTAAAAAAGGAGGACCTTGCTTAGATTCTTCAGATTACAAAACAATTAGCTCACATAGCAATTGTTTATAGGTGAGGTAAAAACTAGTATTCCGACTTCATTTCTTGCGGATCGCCTCGGTGGTGTAATGGTTAGTGGCGGCTTCGAGTGCAAAAGATCGTGGGTTCGATCCACGGCTGGTAAAACCAAAGACATTAAAATTCGTATTTGTTGATTTTCCACTAAGCACGCAGCATTAAAGAGTAAGGGCAAAGACTGGTTGGCCCAGATTGAGAATAATGTGTCTGGGTAAAGTGGTATGTCTTCCTGTGGACGGTTTCGTTCATGAGGTAACAGGTTAAAATCCGGCTCAGCATGTCGGTAAAGTACAAGGCAGGATTCGTTCATCATTATTTATTAATATGCTCTCGTCCTGCAGTCTTTAAACTGGGTTTTCCTTTCTTCCAGCCATGCCCATTTGTATCTCTCACTGTCAAACCTCTCGTTTAAGCAACATTTGATCACGTGATCAAGGAGATTTTACCGAACCACCCGTTTTAAACTAACGACACATTTGGGACAGTTGCAAGCAAATACAACAGAACTAGCAACATCGAAGGACCCGACACAAGGAATGTCAGATCTTGAAGATGCATAAAGCTAAATCGGGTCCGTATCTGGTCCCACTCACTGAGATTGGCAGGATTTATATATTTACGTCACTTTGGACTTAAATGTAGATTTAAAATATTTTACAGTTAAACTAAGTCGTCGAAACTACCAAAAACTCATTACTGTGAAAGGCGCACTTTGATTCTGGCGTGAACGTGAAACGTTTGATAAAAACAACATGTATACATTTTTCATCTTTATAAACAAGAAATCGTCATATCCATAATTGTGCACGATTTTTATAGGTCAAACGCATGAATATTTAAAAGAGAGCTAATTTTCTTCGAGGACTCAAAGCCAATCCTTAAAGAGAAGTTCTGAAGACCAACAATTTCATATGATTTTTTAAATTAAATTCAATACAAATTACTGAGTGTTACTAACTTCTGTAGTTGTCGGACATCTGTGGGTTCCTCTAAATACGTCCAGGGCACTAAAACTACTAGTGTCAGGATCACACTGATTAATGTCAATATTAGTTAACTCGATGTCTATAGTGGCTACACCTCTAAAACAGAAGTAAATATGTAATGTCAGATGTTTTCATTGTTGATTGAAACAGCTTTATGAATGGATGGCATATCGCAACTTTAATCTGTAGTATAACTTCTATGGTTTTAGTGTCGTGCCAGCATAAGACACGATGTTATTAGCACGTGACTAAGGTTAAACAGACTTCATCGACAGTCAGAAAGAAGTTGAGTCAAATTTTAATTAGACTGCATTCTTCTGTAGTGGCATTTAAAAAAAAGAAAAGAAAAACACCCTCTTAACAGAGCAGGAAGATGTACATCTGAGGTGAATAAAATATACAGTAATACTTAAGCCAATGCCATATAGACTGTCTCCAAATTGAAAATTGTATTATAATCCCAAAAACTTTCTTCGCTTCTTTTTCAGGGGATATTTAAGAAAATTTTGTAGTTTTTCGGCATACTTAAATGTAACTTATTGCTCGCTCCTAAAGAATCTGTAAAATAAAAAACAAGTTTGCCATTTTGAAAAACAATACAGTAAAAAACTTTTGCTAGCTTGCTCGCATCTATTTCGACAAATAAATTAACTTTGAGTGGTCTTAAACTAAGTGACTACATATCCGTTCGTTTACCGTTTGTAACTAGCATCGATTGAAGATAAATACCGGCTTTTTCAACTGAGTAACACGGCGGATGCCACTAGCATAAGTTGTTTACCCTTCCGGAACACCTGAACTATATTTTTGTCGGGTTCGTGTTACTCGAGATTTTGTTTTCGGTGTAGTGTTGTGTGCACGATGTCTTTCATTTCATTCTGAACACGATTACTTTTGCGCCTTTGATATATTCGGTTCTTTAAATTTTGAACATTTTTTACCCTGACGTAATTTATAACATAATACATATTACATATGTAAATGACGTAAAATTATTTTATTACTCTCACAAGTTGTTTGTCATTATTGGTGGACTGCATTTAGTATAGCCCGACTGTTTGTCGTTGTATGACTCCTTTAAAATATAGTCAAAATATTTAAAAAATAAATTCAAATTCTGTTGTTACTTTTTGTACTTACTGAAATAGAGCCGTATCTGATTGTTGATCGATTGAAAATATAGGTGATGAAAAGGTAACCATCCAAACATCTCCGCCACCACAATCAAAGTAAGGTTTAGTCCAATGTCCATCATCTATATTAGCTGTCAGTAAAGTGATTTGCTGTTCCGGCAGGGAAACGTCCCCGGACCTTTATAAAATACATGTATTTTACGGAAATATGAAGTTTAGTATATTTGTCTACGAGACAGTCATACAACAAAGCTCTTATTACAAACAATACCAAACATCTACAGGTTACCTCAAGTCTTTCACTAATAAACATCCACATTGTATAAATTGTAAAAATCTCTAAAATAAACCGTAAGGTCATTTAAAATAAATGTAACAATAATCGGCCTATATTAAAAGCTTAACAGGGAAAACACACACAAAAACGACATTCACTGGACAGAAATTAAATAAAGTATGTGGTGAGGTTTTAAATTTTCGTGAGAGCTCAATCCTCCCTGTAACCTTGGACAGTGGTGTAGCAAAACGATATAGTTGCTTGAAGTCTGTACATAGTGCAAAAACAATTATATATACACGATGCACCACCTTTGAAAGAATTTGCTCTTTCTAGCAGATAGTTGAAAATAAAAAAAATACAATTAATAATATACCTGGTTTTATAAAACTAACACATTAATTTAAATATACAAAGCTGGACTGGATATCATTATTAGTCAAGAAAACAAAGCACACTACAAATGCCAAGTTAAAAGTATAGACTACATGTATGACAATATGTAACAAATAACTGACTAATATTTATACTACTATGACTGTTCCAAAGAATACAATGTTTAAAGATCTAAAACAGTGTAACCAATTATGCAGGAAACCGGTAAAGCCGTAACAAGCTTTATTAATAACGGATACGATATCAATTTTAGAATAAATTTTCTACAGGTGTAGCCAAACTTTCAAATATATATATATGAAAGAATTTAGTATATATACTTTGTAAGCTTATAAGCTTATTGGATTTGTAGTCTATGGAATGGAATGTTTAAGTATACTTCGCTTCAAGCCTTCCTTGTCAGCATATATCTGTTAAATGAAAGGTCTGTTGAAATATAAATACTAGTGTTGTGCAATCGGTTAAAAATTCCAACCAATTATCTATTATGATCAAATAGGGGCAACCGACCGATTATCTATTACTATCGGTTAACAGTAAAATGCTTATATTTTGTATGGTGCAAGGATGTT
>JAULBM010029319.1:0-11107 GCA_032357055.1 Geukensia granosissima
TGGAAGGGGGGGGGTTATGTATTTTTTGACTAATTGATGAGGAGGGGGTCATGATTTTTTTGTAAAGAAAAATTATTTACACAGTCATGTACTTGTGCAATATCTAGAATTTTATACATATTAAATGGCTGTGTAATAAAGCTTTTAGAAAAATGCAAAAGGGGGGTCGAATTTTTTTGGTACTTGAGAGAGGGGGTTGAGAATTTTTCAGTGTATGGAAAAGGGGAGTAGTAATTTTTTTTTCCGGGATCATTTTTCAATTTGCCAGCTCACCCTTAGAGATAAATAATGACCGGCGTACAGTTTGTAAAGGAAAATCGTAATGTCCTTTGACTTAGATCTACACACTCAACTTTGTTCAATGAAAATAATAAAGAAAAGTTAAAAGATGAATAAGAAATTGTATTCACAGTTTTCTGATTTGTCCCGTTTAAAAAACGAGTTAAGTACTTTCACTTTTATTTTTAGACCATTATTTATTCAACGCGGACGTGAAAGAAGACACTCTACGATTAACTGAACTCATAAGTTTACGATCAGACTTATGTACTTACAAGTAGTTTCGTGAAACAGTCGGAAGCGTAAACTTACGATGGTCTTAAGATTGATCGTAAACGTAAATATTACGATTTTTCGTGAAACGCGGGCCTAGCTTCCGGCAGTACCAAAAGTACGGGTCGGGGTTAAAAATATTTGTGAGTAGTCAACCCTCCCTTTGGAAGTGGTGTGACAGACTGACATAAAACAAACTTTAAAACCAACTTCATAAGATCTGAAATAATATTTTATATTATAAGGGTTCGTTGCCTCAATCTTCTCTAAAAATTTGAATAAATTTTTTAGGTATTAAGAGAAAAAACGAGCAGTTAGTTTAACATGTGATGGAAATTACATAAAGATGTACAGTTTCGTTTTTCTTTGAGTATATTGTATATAGATAATTTTATTAAGATAAAATTTTATGAATAAGTTTATTCATTTAACTGACACGCCTCAATGGATTGTGTTTGAATTTGCCAGCTTAATTTTCCACATTTCAACAGAAGTTTGGGGGTGATATTAATTTCTATCATTTTTCTGCAGGTGCAACCGACTTTTAAATTACATCTTTATATATATTTATGATATAATTTGGTTAATTTTTTTACTATTTTTATTTTAACGAAATCCTTGACTTTATAATTTGCTTTTATTACAAAGATTACGTTCATTAGAATCTAAAACATCTTAAACCAGAAAAGGGCAATTACTGCTGTCCATGAAAAAATATACTGGCTTAATTTTATACTTTATTTTGGCTGTTTATCTGTAATATTATTTATATTATCTTTTCAGTAAACACTGAAGTGCTACCGTTCAGTGCTGGGTATTCCAAAGCAAGTTGACAAATAACTTTCAACAAAATTACTGTATTGATAAGAAAATCAAAATCCTAATACATCACAAATTGTATCGAAACAAATAAAACAGCCTAATAATAAAGAAGATATGTACAACTTACAATACAATATCAACCAACATGATCCAACATATTTAGCTTTTAATATATTATCATTATCAACTCCACAGTAACACAAAATTTTTTGTCAAAGTAAAAAAAATCGTCACAGTTAAGCATCATTAAATTTCTGATTGTGACAAATTTGGAAATATCATTAGTGTATCAACAGTTTAATTGCTCCTTGAATGACATTTACAGTACAGATATGTATATCATTGCCTAAAAACTTGAATGGATTCCATCAAAGTCAAATAAAATGTCTGTCGTCTAAATTTAAACGTTTCAGCACATAACCCCCATTCCTGAGCACATATGTTCGAAAACCTCTGTTAAGACGTTTCCGCCATCTTCATAACATTACAATTAGCTGAATAACACCATAAAGTGCATTGTAACATAATTCAGTACACAACTTGGTAACATATGCTAGACTATTAACATTCTAAATATCATGGCTCCATGCGCCAATACCGTTGACATCAACATGCAAAAGAAGTGTTTTTAATTGGTTTACCAAAACCATTCACTTAAGAATGCATCACGAAGCCTATAAATTCCAACTTATTTCTGGCATTTCTTCCCATATTACATGAATCCTCCACTTTTAAAATTTAAGATTTTCTTTATCACATGCTTCTTAGCATTATAAACAAATGATGAGTCAGTTATCCATATTAAATTACTACTATTAAATAAGTAAACATTCTAAAGCTGAAAACGCCCTAATTAAACTTTGATTTAATCTTAAATGTATATACCTTCATTCGTTTGAAGCTGACTTCATACAGAGCCTTCTGCAGAGAAAAAAGAAAAAGTTGGCTCAATCCTTTGGTTTAAGGTTCCGCTATATAGATGATATCCTTTCACTGAATAACTGTAAATCTGCTGACTATGTTGACCGCCAGGGATTTATCAGGGAAACATAGAAATTATCACTCCGGAAATTTTTGGGTCGCTATCATGATTAGCTTGACCGGTAAGAAATAGATGTAACTTTTCAAATAAATCCTGGTATCATTCCACGACAATATCTATAAAATAATAATTTTGAAAATTTCAAAAGGTGATAGTTCTCAAATGTCTGCAGGCACGATGTTTATTAAAGAAATTAACCAATGAAGTATGTTAATTATGCCGCAGATTTCTAAAATAAGGCGCTTGAAATAATTTTACTCATTCGCAATAGATTATTTGGAGTACCAAGAAATCTTTCTTTTAAATTTATCAAGTGACATCTTATATCAAGATCATCTGTAAGCACTTCAATAAAGATATTAAAGAATGAAAGAGCTGGGCATCGGAGCGCTCTCCAGGATTCGACCCAGGGAGCTGAACCAGCGCAAACCCCGGGTGGCGGATAGGGGAGGCCCTCTCGATGTGGGGGTTGCCATGTTATATTACAGAAAGCCTGGTCGTGGAACGTAGTGGGTGACGTGTTTGGAGAGAGACACGGTACTTGCACGTAAAAGACCCCTTTTGTAGTTTTCGAAAAAGAGAAGGATTTTGCCGCTTCAAAAAGGCAAAATTATCCGTCCCTACCCATAACTTCTTTTTTCTAGTGGCAGTCAAAAACCGTTGCTCAATTGTGTCCTATCCCACCCCCTTTTCGATATTGATAATTGTTGAACTTGTTCTTTGCCAGTGGACGTCAAGCAACAAACAATCATTCATCATGAATCAAAGAGAAAACTTCAAGATTTAAAACAAAAAGTTTTTTTTTTCTTTTTTAACAGAAAAGTCTTAAAATTATTTTGATTCCATTAGGATACATTATTTAATTTTAAGATAGAAATTGAAGAGGTTAAGTTTGTTAGCTCAAAGCTGTACCTTGTAAAATAAAATAATTAAGTAAAATAAAAATATTTTTTTGGGGCCAGTCTTATTTTTGTGGTCGGTCGGTGAAGGGAAAACAACAGAGTAACAGAGTAAAACTGTGTCCAGCTGGCAACACTCTCTTTATGAATCTGAGTCCAGTGAAGAATACCCATGTGAGAAAAAAAGTGCATAGTTCAAAGAGACAAGACAAATTTGAAACAATTAAAAGATAAAACGAAAAACAAAAGGAACAAAGGATTGGAATCCACGAACTCCTTTACAAAACAGGAATAGGATCAGGGACTCTAGAAGAGTAAGCATCCCCTGTTTTGCGCGCAACATCCGCCGTTTAATCTTAAATTTCTAATCCGGGTTAACGTCAATCCGAGAAGAGGTGAACTTATTGTCGTATTACCGGTATCAGGTCAATAACTTAACTTATTGTTGTTTAACCGATAACAGGTCAAAAACTAGCTTAGATATTTTGATACCATTTCTTTCATCTCATTTATGATGGCGACCATTGAATTTAAGTAGGGGCAATTTCAACCCTGTATTGGATGTTGTAGTATTTATGCAACAACAGCAATGCTCTCTTCAGAAAATCCTGATACTTGGAACAGGCGCGTGAGTACCGATTCAAATGCGAAACATTAACCCCGTAGGCATGGGAAGCAGGAATATTGCCACATATATTTGGGAAGTTTACATTAGGAAAGTTGAAGTCATCCCGTATGTCGTTAATCTTAGAAACATGTTTTCCCTCTTAGTCAATTTCGAGTAATAAATCTTGGCAAGAAGCAGATTTTGTTGAGTCTGTGGTCTCCTTAATTTCTAGTTTGCTGGGATATATTTGGTCGAGATGTTCACTGAACGTAGGATAATCAGTGACAAAGAATTTACTATGATGGCAATTCTAAAGGCTATTATTGTTCTTCTATCGTCTGTTTGGACTGTCCATTTTAATAATGTCATCGTAAGGTATCCCGATGATAAATACAATAAAAATTCTGCATTGCTGGAATTGTACACCTGTATCATAATGTAGTATATAAATAAAGTGAAATTATGTCCAGGTTGGCAATTACCACGGCTAGAATTGTACCATTGTGATTGATTGATTGATTGAATGGTGCTTAACTTCCAGGGACAAATATTTCATGCGCATTCAGGACGAGAGCATATTAATGATGAGTGATAAAAGAACCCTGTTATGTACTAGACCGACACGCTGAGCCGGATTTTTATCGTGCTAGCTCACAAAAGCAACAGTCCGGAGGGAGACGTGCCACTTTATCCAAACACATTCTGATTCTAGGCCGACCAGTCTTTGCTCTTACTCCTTAATGCTGCGTGCTTAGCAGAGAAACAGCAAATACCAATTTTAATATCTTTGGTATGACCCGGCCGGGTATCGAACCCCGACATTCCGAACTCGAAGCGAACACGCCTAACATTGCACCACCGAGGCGGTCAATACCTATGTGGACTATCCATATATAATTATGAAATTCATAGGTATCCATAACAAATTAAGTAGAACTAATTCCATTTCGAGAAGAACAGGTAATTGTGTGAATCTTCTTTCCATGAATGACTACAAATTTGGTGACAATGTTGACCGCATCTATCCCATTGAACTTGAAATCAAAGTAAGCTCAGCCGTATACTCCTTCAGACATTTTTTTAGATTATGAGCTAATAGGCTGAGTTTACACATAAATAAACTCATTCAAAATAGCATTTTTTACATTGATATTTGCATGTTGACGCACGAGTAGAAAGAAGGTTAAATAAATGTAGATGGGTTTCCACGTTATGCTTAATGAAAAAGTCGAGTTTTCTTTTCAAATTTATGACATCGGATTTAATTATCAAAGAGAGAAACGCATTCGTCAAATCCATGTAATTGTTCACATTTCATATCAAGATGTCTTTGTAAGAAACCTGTCAAGCAAAATAACTTTGGTCGCTGAAAAATATAAATCCCATACAAGCAAGCGCAAAATGACAGTTCTCATTTATTATTTGCCAGGAGCGAAGACAATTAAGTTAGAAAAATAAAAAGATATTTATAGCACATTCACCGCAATATTTAATCTAGTATCATTTTTACAAGGCAATTGACAATTACAAATATTATCACATGATTACCCGATGATGTGTACAATGCCGATATAGCAATTTCTTTACTAAATTGCTCAGTCTATGATAAGGTTGGCAAATAAACGTTATGAAACACCTGTATTAAAGCCAACAGCAGTTGGTGTACAACATGAGACAGCCTGTCCTTTTAATTTTAATTCGAGTTTAATACCAGAAACTCGCAAAAAGAAGTGGCCAGATTTAAAGATGTTCGGTATAAACCATTGTTTAAACCAGTGTTAATGGTAGCAAGAACAGTTTTTGAACCTGCCGTGGAATCCTTTGGCAAATGAATCTTAAGGACTTAATTTTCTAACGACTCTAAACAATAGTTATGTTTTCCATTTTCTAGTAGCATATGCCTTTATAAGTTCCTGATTGCTTTTTCATGATGCTTTTTCTCGTAATACGGATCAGGTCAAATACCATGTTATCTTAATGTTAAATTTATTGATTAGTAAGTAATTTCACAAAGATGGATTCATATTCCTATGAAAAGTTCAAAATCACTCCAAATAAATAAAGCTTGTATACGTAAAATAATACTGCTCTAACCGGAATGTTTTAAAAAGTGTACATGTAACAAAATATGCAGTACAAAGACAAAAAACAGACTTGACTTTGGACAGGCGCAAATAAACATTTGTTGGGGTTAAGATTTTATTGATTCCCAACCCTCCCCAACATGCGGTTAAAGAAAATAAAAGAAAACACAAGCATGGGCAGACGACCTATACAAAATCAAACAGATAATTACCTAATCGGACTAGAAAACACCTGAATTACCTAGATTTGTTTGGATTTGAGTGCTCCTTTCGCTATGTTTTGATCTTGGACTTCCTATGTTTTGATTCTAATGCTACTGATAAGAGGTTACTCCTTGAAATGTACATACATGAGAAAATTCTCCATTTTTATTCAACATTGGTAATTTTGTATTTTACAATAAATGTAGAAAACAATCATACATGCAAACCGAAGATATATCTATAATTGTAATGAATTTTAGCAGATACTGAAAGAAAGCTCAGGCTGAGTATTCTGATGAATTGACATCAAGTCCCTTAACACAAGATAGCATCAAACACAGCTTGTCCGACGATTCAATAATGTCTTGTTATCAAACGTGACGAAACACAAAATGTGTGCAATGCAAAATTTACTAATATATTTGTGTAAGGTAAGGATTCAAATAGATCATGTAGGTGTATTTCTTATTTTCAAAAAAACTAAAAATTATCAAACTGTATATTTTTAAACTATTATCGCGTCTGATATATACATTTAATTATTCCGTGATAAATAAGTACATGAATTCGCTCTTGTTTTCAGGGTGTGAAACTTGTGTTACTCATTTTCTATGTAGAAAGATTTGTACTGATGGTTGTCTTTGGTTTTTAATTTTCTGAATCTTACTTCATGATATCGGTTTCCCCACCATGGTATCTTCAAATTATTTTTCTATATTAAGCATTATAGTTATAAGGTTTTATCACATATGTATCTGTAACCCTGTCATTTGTTCCTAAGCACGTATTAACCTATGTTAGTTGAAGAAATATATCTAAATGCATTATTGCTATTGAACAGAATTTTATCTCTTCCTGCTGTCTGTTTATAAATAGCACATCTAATGTCAATTACAATTGACAAAGGAAGTCTTTTGAGACGAAAAAGTCATCCAGCGCTTAAGTCTGTCACAATGGCCGTTAAAGAGCTTTTCGTTGTTGCTAATATGTTCAGATTTATCTTTCTGGGACAGATGAAAAGTACAAAGACATCTACTTGATGTCTTAATTATTATATAAAATGAATAATATAAACCATAACAACAAACGCCTACCTGTACATAACATTACAATTTCATTTATAACATGTCATTGGAGGAAAATGGTTGAAATCGCTATCAAAATACGCGATAGATTTTAACTTAAATTGTCAGCATAACTGTACATGATTAAAATGTTATCACATTAATGTTTTTCTAATTATTGCGTATTTCAAGGATTAATTATTAATCAAATAATGTTTTACAGAAATTTGCTACATTTGCAAAAATTGTAAAATACTGAAAATACGAAGGCCTCGAAAAGTAATGCTCTATACTCTATGTCAGGCTTTTGTGGAGTGTGATTTTTTAGCCTGTGCGTTTCTGCCTTTGTATTTATTTTTAATCAGAAGAAAGAATTATCCCACAGTTAACGGTTTATGTTTTACGCAATGAAATAACGTTTTACCTACTATTATCTGCCCCTGAATTTCTCTACGGAGATTTAACTTTGAGGGTCGGCCATCTTCGTTTTGGGCGGGAGCGCTTAAGTTTGACTTAGATAAGGTAATTAAAAAAATGCGCACATTTCTTTTTTCCGACCTTCTCTTGGGATTCATATAAGAAAAATCACTCTTAAATTTTCATTCAGGTGCGCCTCAAACGATTTTTGCAAGTTATCTTATTCTAGTCCAATTACTTAATTATTACGCAGCGTTGACAATGTGTACTCCCGGTTTCGTGCTAGCGCGTGCAAAGAGCCGCTTCCGGCAAACAAATGGCTGAATTTACAATGTAAAATCCCCGTAAAGAATTTAAAACTCGGCGCAGCATTAAATTCATCGTGATTGCTAAAAAGAATTATTGCAAGTTACTTGCACTTATTTCAATCTACAAAATTAACACTATTTTAGAAGAATACGGCAGACAGTTTTTCTTTCATAACGTTTTTAGACGTTCCAACAAACTCTGACATAGAGTTTTTTTTATAGATATTTCTACATGAAACAGAAAAAAATTAAAATAAATGGTCGTACCAATTAAGTCCATTTTAATCGCTCGAGATAACTAAACCTATTGAGTTAATCAAACTCTAATGATTTTATGAAACATGATGAGTACGTTTATGGGGCAATTTACTTGCAGGTGTTTGATTGATCATAGATTTTTGGTCAGATTTGTTAGTTCTATTCTGTTTCTTTGCTTTCTAAATAAAATAACATTATTTGAATGATTATTTTGATGTTAAGTTTCACAAATAAGTTGTACTCTTTCTTTCCCTATGCCATATTATTCAAATTTTGTTACTATCATTTTAGAGTTAGACCATGACTGTTTTTGTATTTCTTTTGCGTCATTTCAAATTTTCAAAACCTAACCGCCCGTCCGAACGAAAACACACAAACACAAAATGAGAACAGATTTTGATTCCTACATATTGAATTTATACAGATTATATTACCTGCATATATCCGAGTTCGTTATTTCGACATCGACGATCAATTTGTTGGCCATGGTCGTGTCTGTCTTCCAACTTAACGATTTTCTCTCTGCCCGTATGGTATCTTCGAATTCCTTTTTTCAACAATTGTGCTATGTTTTGGATGATTTTGAGATTATTCTTCTCAATACCACAATGCATACAAATATTTTCTGTGTTTGTTTTTGACATCAAAAGGCTTAAAACTCACTCGCACGCGGACGCAAAACAAAGAAAAACACAACTTGATTGTCTTTTTAAGAAAAATTCCGACATATAACTACTCCTCTATAGAAGCCGATGATAGAATCAGAGTAAATAAAGTTTTTGTTAAACAAGGCTTTCATTTAGGTTGATCCCCACTATCTGTGACACGTGGTAAAAACAAAATGAATAATATAAATCCTGTGTCACAGGAGTGATACAAAAGTCACCCAAACGAAGACACCAAACTCCATCATTAAAGTGAGGCTCAACAATGTATTTGAATGTAGTGTTAATAGTTGCACTGGACAAAAAGTTAAAAATTGCAACCAGTACTGCAGTCTTTTGTTTATATCAATTACATAACAAATAATACAAAAATATCATAATTTTTCAAAACTTCCTCTTTTTGAGTCCCTAGTTACCATGTTTTGTTTCCATAGCAACGGTGATCATATTTGACAAACCACTACTGCAATCTTATCTTAGTACTCAAACATCTTGATTCTATCAATTTTGAAACAAATAATGCCTAAAATTAATATAACAATTTTGAGCAAAAAAAGTGAAATTTCAAAAACACCCCCCTTTTTCGTTTCCATGGCAACAGCGGCCGTGTTGGACAAACCGCTCCCGTTTTTATTACATTAATCAATTGCACTTGATGCAAGGAGTAATCCCAACACTTCGTATCATGCTGGGTGACATTCCTGTGAAGTTTCATTAACTTGAGTTCACCCTCCTACGAGAAATCTGTCGGACAATTTCGATGCGGAAGAATAAAGAAGAAGAAACTTCGTTTGGATGACTTAATAATAATAATAATAATAAGAAGAAGAAACGGGACAAAAACAATAAGTCATCACAAACTTCGTTTGGGTGACTTAATAATTAAAGTTCCTGTATCACAGGAGTGATTCAAAAGTCTCCCAAACGAAATCCCTAGAGTTAATCTTCCATTTGATATCCTTTTTTTTTGTTCCTTTTATAATACTTTTTAAGCAAAAATTAAAAAATTTCCAAAAATCCCCCCTTTTTGTTTCCATAGTAACAGTGAAAAAGTTTGTCCAACTGATTCCTTTTTTTTTGCAGATTTTTATATAACTTGATCAAAGGAACAATCCTACAAATGTTTAAAAAGATTGCCTCAGCAGTTGCTGAGAAAATGAAATTTACGTTTTTCCAAAAATTTTATACTTGGTCCGTTTCCATGGCAACGGCAGCCATTTTGAAAATTTTTATACTCATATAGACTTCTACTCATGTTGGGTAACAATCTGTGTCAGCTGTAATAATTGAAGTGCAAAAAAAATTTGAAAAATTTATCCCCTCCCCCTTTTTTTGTTTCCATAGCAACGGGGTCATTGTGGAATTTATAAACCCCCAAAAGGCTACTGAGACACTTAAAAACAATATCATGCAGTTTATAATACTTTTTTAGCAAAAATTAAAAAATTTCCAAAAATCCCCACTTTTTGTTTCCATGATAACAGTGAAAAGGTTTGTCCAACCGATTCCAATTTTTTCATATTTTTATATAACTTGATCAAAGGAACAATCCTTCAAATTTTTAAAAAGATTGCCTCAGCAGTTGCTGAGAAAAATGAAATTTTATACTTTATCTGTTTCCATGGGAACGGCGGCCATTTCGAAAATATTGATACCCTTGTGCACATCTACTCATGTTGGGTAACAATCCTGTAAAGTTTCATTAAGTTTGGGTGAGTGGTTTTTGAGAAAACGCGCGGAAAAGTTCACTAGTTGGCGCATGAGAAGAAGAAGAATAAGAAGAAGAAGAAGAAACATGGGTAAAACAATAAGTCTCCAAACTTCGTTTGGGAGATTTAATAATAATAAGAAGAGACGGAGCAAAAACAATATGTCTCTAAACTTCGTTTGGGAGACATAATAATTTTCACATGTCATCAATACGTCTTTCTTAATTATGACCGAGATTCGTCGACTTTGAACTCCATTGTCATTTTATGCATGACGTTTGTATTAACGAATAAACGGATGAAGAAATTGTTGTGAGACAATTCCTTAATTATAAAAAAAAGATTGCATGAATTCAGACGGATTTTTTAAAAGTATAACCGCACATTCTTCGATACATCATATCGAATTGCCACTGTTCACCATAAAAATGGATGCAAAACGGTACACGACTGTATGATGTGTTTTGAAGTTGATC
>JAULBM010029330.1:0-11106 GCA_032357055.1 Geukensia granosissima
GAAAATTCAGAGGAGGCTACCAGGCTAAAACAAGCCGAATATCGAGCCAAGTTAAAGCGTAAGGAGAAAGCACGACAGAATAATCGTTACAATCCCTATTACCGCAATGCAGATGCTGATAAGGCTACTTCCGATCTTTTTCGTCGCCCTAGCAGCACATATACAGAGGAATCATCTAGATCAAGGAGTTCGTCAGGTAGCAGAAACGTCTACAGTTCGGCGGAATACTTCGGTGGGAAGAAAGGAGCAACCCGTTGTTACTTCTGCAACGCAGAGGGACATTGGGCCTACCAGTGCCCAAGGAAAGCAGACAAGTATCCCACAGGAAAGCAGCAGCAGTAAAACAGTTAAGTACCAATATTACAATTCAATAGAACAAAATTTCGAATATGAGGCGTCACATAACAATAAAAATAGTTCCTTTTTTGTTGGTAGTCTTTACGATAATTTTAATTTTTGGAAGGACACATTAAAAGCAAACAGTTTTGTTTTAAATGTAATTTCTAGCGGTTATTTAATACCCTTTTTCACAAATCCTACTTCAGTTTGTCTTAATAATAACATTTCAGCTTTTACTCATGCGGATTTTGTAGAGCGTGCGATTGGCAAGCTTTTACAAACGGGGGCAGCTATTGAATGTAAAGATCACATTCCTTTTGTGATTAATCCGTTGACCGTTTCAGTTAACTCCTCAGGTAAAGAGAGACTGATACTCGATTTAAGACACGTCAATCAATTTGTTGAAAAAAGGAAGTTTAAATTTGAGGCCATCCCAGAGGCTGCGCAATATGTTATTATAAATGGTTTTATGGTAAAATTCGATTTAACCAGTGGCTATCACCACGTCCCTGTGCACGAGGATCATCAAACGTATTTAGGATTTTCTTGGAAATTTAAGAACATTGTAAAATACTTTAAATTTTCTGCTCTACCATTCGGGTTATCTACAGCGGCACACGTATTTTCAAAAGTCCTCCGTCCATTGGTCAAACACTGGCGCTCCAACGGTTTAAGAGTTATTTTATATCTAGATGACGGATGGGGAATAGAGTCGGACTTTCAGTCCTGTTTGGTTCTATCTGAAATGCTAAGGCAAGACCTAAAATCAGCCGGTTTTTTCGTTAACGAAGATAAGAGTATTTGGAAACCTACCCAAAAATTAACCTGGTTAGGTTTTGTATGGGACTTACGTAATTCCACTTTGGAACTACCAGACGAAAAAATAGCACGCTTTCAAAAGGACCTAAATACACTTCTGTGCAATTCGTTAACACCAAGACGCTTATCTAAGATTACGGGTAAAATAATTTCATTTATGCCGAGTCTAGGTAATATTTGCAGGATCATGAGTAGAAATTTGATGATGATTATCGCCGCTAGTCGTTTTTGGGACGAGAAAATATTTTTAACTGTGAAAGCTCAACAAGAATTAACTTTTTGGTCCAAAAATATTCACTTTTTGCCAAAGAAAACCTTTTTTAACCGGACGTTTTTACCCGACAAAATAGTTTATACCGACGCTAGCGGTTACGCTTGTGCCGGTTATACAGTAGAGACCGTACATCAGGTCGTTCATAAAATGTGGTCAGACGAGGAGGCTGTAAAAAGTTCTACTTTTAGGGAATTAAAAGCCGTTTTTATAACCTTGACATCGTTGGTTCATTCATTTGAAAATAGATTAGTTAAAGTTTTTACAGATAATCAGAACGTGGTTAAAATCATTAACGCAGGCAGTATGAAGTCAGAATTACAAGATTTAGCAATTGAAATTTTTAACTTTTGTTTAAGACACGGTATTTCACTAGAAGTTGAATGGGTGCCAAGAGATCAGAATCAAATCGCGGATACTTACAGCAAAATATTTGATTTTGATGATTGGTTTGTGTCAGACACGCATTTTTGTTACTTTAATAAAATATGGGGACAATACACTCTCGACGTATTCGCTGATTGTAATAACAAAAAAGTATCAACATTTTTTTCCGCATACTGGTGCCCAGGCACAAGTGGGGTAGATGCGCTTGCTCACGATTGGTCAGGACATAATTGTTGGGTAGTTCCACCTGTCAGATTAGTTAGTAGGTCATTATTACATATGTCATTATGTAAAGGTCAAGGTACTTTAGTTATACCGAAATGGACTTCGTCACCTTTTTGGCCTTTATTGTGGTCTTTTAAGGATCAAAGGTTCAAACATTTTGTTAAAGATTTCAGAGAATACGTAAAACCGGGAAAATTTTTTCAACAAGGCTCAGATAAAAACAGCATTTTTACAGCTGAAAAGTTATCCTTTAATGTTTTAGTTCTGCGAATTGATTTCAGAAATACGGACATTTGTTTCCCGTGATGGGATTTTAATTGATGCAAACAATACTTTTCCTGTCATGGGAATTTTTGATTCACCCGTGATGGGTACTTTGTTTAGAAATGATCCCGTGAAGGGTTCTTAGTTTTCCGTTATGGAATACTGCCCGTGATGGGCTTTTTTGATTTGCCTCCCGTGATGGGACTTTTGTATTTTGTACAGAGATTTTATTCTATAATGCCCAAGCGTTTAAATTTGTTTCCTTTTTCATATGTTTAACATATTTCATTTCTGTTATCTGATTCTTTCAGGTTAGATTTACTTTTTCTCACTGGAAGGACTTAAAGTCTTTTGAAAACCCCTTTTTACGCGACCTTGCAGATAAATTACCTCAAGTTGCACAGAGTAGTAAAAGCAAAAATACCATAAAAACTTACGACTACGCTTTTAAAAAGTTCAAATTGTGGTGTGAAGATCATGACTTATGCCCTTTACCGGCTACAGTACCCATCATTGCAGTGTATTTGTCATTTCTAATACAGCAAGAAGTATCTTCATCTGTGTTGCAAACTGCTTTTTACGCTATAAAATGGGAACATGAGATCAATTTGTTTGATTCTATTTTTTCCGAAAAGTTTTTACAAATCGTCTTGGAGGGAGGAATAAGAATATTGTCAAAACCTGTTAACAAAAAGGAGCCCATTACTTTAGATATTATACGAAAAGTTATCAGTATCTTCAAATCAGTAAGCAGTATTCCTAATTTGAGAATTTGTACTTTGATACTTCTTGGATATTCTGGATTTTTACGTTTCAGCGAGCTCGCAAATATTAAAGCTTCTAATATAATTTTTCATGACACTCACGTAGAAATAACGATAGAAAGCAGCAAAACTGACGTTTATAGGCAGGGAAATACGGTGCTGATTGCTAGAACTAACTCTGATTTGTGTCCAGTGCGTATGCTAGAAAATTATTTAAAATTGTCGAACATTCCTTTTAACTCCAGTGAATTCATATTTAGATCAGTTACTTTCCTAAAATCCAAAAATGTTTATGTACTGTGCAAAAACAATAAGCCGTTGTCATATACTAGAACTAGAGAATTACTTTTAGATGCTTTGTCAAAAGCCGGTTTTGAAAAACAAAAATTCGGCCTGCATAGTCTAAGAAGCGGTGGCGCAACTCAAGCAGCTCATAATAGAATTCCAGAGAGATTATTAAAAGCACATGGTCGTTGGAAGTCTGACTTATCAAAAGATGGTTATATTAAAGAAAATTTAAATAACAGGTTATCTGTAACTAAAAACCTTACTTTATAATTGTATACACTTGCAAACATTTTTTCCTTTGTATTGTCGAACTGTTTGGTGTGTCTCTCCTGCCATACTGGTGTTAAGTTTTTCTTGTATAGAATCAGAAATAATTTATGTTCGGACGAACAAAGTGAGGGAGAACATAACTAAGCTGAGCATGTGACTAACTTGAATTGATTTTTAAAAGTTTTGCATGGAATTGAATATAAGAAAGAAGAATATGTATTTCATTGTTATGCATTCATAATACTGTTTTAAAACTGGTATATTTTTATAATCTGTTTGGTAACAAGGATAACAATGGCTATACAGTTTATATTTTTTAAAACCAACATTTTTTTACATCATTTCTTCAGCCAAATATTCTGTGGTTCTCGTAGTTTTGCAATGTTTTATATACCTGCACAGATTACAATCAAGGTTCCGTCTTGACATTGAAGTCAGTGTACTGTTGTTGTTTATTGAACTTTAAGGAACACATTTGATTTTCTATTATGGCCTGGATTTGAATGTGGGCCAGAAAACATAAGTCATCCGTTTTGCGGGCCAGGTTATTTTTTCATGTATAGTTAATGTAAGAAACTTTTTTGGAAACTGTTTTTTCAAGTGGGCCAGAAAATTTTTTGGGGGAAAATCGGTGTCAGAATGTTATATTTTCAAAAAAAAATCCCGCCCCTGAAAATTGCATGGTCTGAGCCTAAGTTTTGTCTCCTATTTGGGGAACGTATGCTCATTCTTTGAGAATATAGTGTCATTAATTTTTGTTTGGTTCTTAAATTCGTGGTTGGATAAGCCCACAAAACATATGTTTCACAGGATGTTATTTATATATATCTTATGTAGATTTTGCGTTTTTAAAAGCTGAATTGAGACAGAAGAACTTTTTCTATTGCTTTGTATTTAATTTTTTTTATGGAATTTTGTCCCACAAAATAGTGGTCTATTTTTCTAACATTGTTCAGTTTTGATCTTCAACTGCATACCATTTGAATAAAAAGAGAATCCGACACAGTAAGTAATTGATTATCATATTTTTTACAATAAAATTTTTAATGTTCAATATCGAGCCTTGACGAGAAATTTGAAGGTTTAATTATCCAAATGTAAAAAATACCATTATCAAAGTTTTAACAATGTAATATTATGTTTCTCAATGGACTTATTTTGTCGTTTTAAGTAAAGGTTAAAGGATGAAGTTAGGTTTTTATTTCTATTAAACAGCTGGGAAAGCAAGGGAAGAATTGAAATCCTGACGCCGCCAGTCTGAAGGATTTTTAGGCCTTCCTGTCGCTTTCGAAGCTGTTTAATGGAAATGAAAACTGTACTGAATCCTTTAACCAACTTAAAAACCGAAAACTACAGAAAAATGTTAAAATATTGTTATAATTAAGGTACCTTTTCTCCCTTCACATGGACGGGCCCAAATCACACAATTCATAACAAACCCACGTGTTTAAACAACACGGGCAGGTAAATTTCATTTCAATGATGAAAGTGCTTTTATATAGAATGATGGGTAAAAATCAAGTGAATACTTTTTTCATGTATAAAGTTTGTGTTATTGGATTATTATGTTTCGACTGAAATCTGGCAGGTAAGTGTGATTTAATCATGTTTATGTATTAGGAAGTGTAAATAATCTGTTTAAGACCTACTGCAGCTTCTACATTTGCAAACTTTAAAACTGCAAATGCATTGTTTTCTTTGGCCCTGCTATGGTTTATCAGTATTAAGTCTTATATTAAAATGTTTCCATTTTCATCTGTTGACTATACATGTATTGACGTTAATTAATTTTCCTTTGATGAACCCTCTTTAAATTGCAGGGACGCACTCATTATAGCGACAGTAAATTAAAAGGCAGAATTATTACCTGCCAAAGGTGAATTATTTACCTGAGAGGAGTATTTAATTCGGAGTAGGTTTTATTTCAATAAAAGATTTTATTGGAGAATAGAATCGACCACTAGGAATTGTGAAAATAAAATACCTTGCATAACAAAAGAAATTTTACATATCAGTTTGTAAGTTAAAATATTGCCTAAAACCCACTCAGCATAGTCGTTGTCTAAAACCCAATCAGAATAGTCTTTGTTTAAAATCCCATCTCAGTAGTCAACCAAAGTGGAATAAATTGCATGTGGTGTTGATAATCAAAGCATGTGGATTGATAATCAAAGCATGTCAATTGATAATCAAAGCATGCGGATTGATAATCAAAGCATGTGGATTGATAATCAAAGCATGTGGATTGATAATCAAAGCATGTGGATTAATAATCAAAGCATGCCGATTGATGACCAAAGCATGCCGATTGATAATCAAAGCATGTGGATTGATAATCAAAGCATGCTGATTGATAATCAAAGCATAACGATTGATAATCAAAGCATGCGGCTTGATAATCACTTTTTTATAATCAGGCAAGTGGTGTAAAAACTGCAAAACAATTAAAGAAGCTGCGATAACAATCCACTTTAAGTGTAGCTTTACAAATTATGTTCATTTTGACAAATAATAAAATTTTAACATCTTGAAATTAAATTTTTTATCAAGAGTTGTTGCAATTTGGATTTAAATATTCTAGTCTCTAGCAAAACTGAATTTAATATTTTTTAGCAATTATTATCATAACTATTACTAAAAATTATTATTATAAGCAACATTTTTGCCAATGCCAAGTTATTATTTAACTTTTACCTGATAAAAGTTGATCCAAAGCATTGTGTAGACAAAAAAAAAATATTTTTTGAGAAATCATAGAATAGGTATTGGTTTCTGTCTTTTGACATTTTCCCTGTATTTATTTTTCATGTGTGTATGCTTTTGCAGTCAGTCAATGACATTAATTAATAAACTTCCTTTGAACAGTGGCAAAATTTCATGCATTGTCTTGTACTCATTTGATTTAAAACTTAGTTATAAAACCAAAATGTTCTAAAATTCTCTGTAAATTGAAACTAATTTACCAAAAATATAAAAAAAACTATGTAAAATTGAAATATGAGTAATAACTAAAAACGTTATGATTGACATTTTATTGACATAATAACAGTAATAAATATGAATATAAATAAGTTAATAAATATCTTTCTATTTACATTGGAAACATTATTAATATATGGACATTAATTTTACAAAAATACTGGCTCAAGCTTTAGATATAAGTGAAATATTTATGTGATAGCTAAGAGCAATTATTGTTATGAGGGGGTGGTGATTTGCATTTTAATATTCAATATGTAACCATTTTATGTTCCTAGGTAATACAAACTTTTGTCTTCAGATTTTAACATTGTGCGTTACAAGTAGTACATATCAATAAAAATCTCATAAGATTACATCTTTTTGTCTTTTATTTCATAAACCAACTCATGGATGAAAATATATCTTAAAATTACTTTCCAGTTTTCTTAAATTTCTCAAATTATTCAATATCACAATTATAGCCCAATCAACTGAAGATATTTTAAAATGAAATTCAAACTAAAACTTTGTCTTTCAAAAATTAACATATTATTTCTGAAATATTTCATAGCAATTTGGATTACATTTGAAAATATGGTTAATATAAGTTTATGAACAAATATGTCTAAAAATTGTTTACTCTGGTCCATGTCAAAATTTACCATATTTTTTTGTATAAATAAAATGGTGCAATGAACAAGACAGTTTAAGCAGTGGAGAATATAGGGGACATTTCCCCACCCCCTCTAAGGCTCCCAATATAAATCAAATATAACAGAATTGTTCAATTTTCCTTAATTTTGTATTTTTGCCTTGCTACACATGGCAACAAGTTTGTTACCCTCCCACACTCTTCCAATCATTTTAACACCCCAGGATTTACTAACACAAAACATCACATATTGAGTTTTTTCTCAAATCTAGACTCCAATAAAAAAAGACCAATCTAATTCCCTGATTTCCAGTATTTGAGTATAATCTCCATTTGTGATTTTTTGTGAATGTAAAGCTTGTACGTCAAACCTTGTGTAAAAGAATCTGCAAGTAAATTAACTTTATTTTACACTGAGAAATTATTTAAAAGATATTATACCAACACTTAATCTTTATATCACATTTCATTTGGTTAATGCTGATATCTGACAAAAATCTATTTCAAATTCATTCATAGGAAAATGTTTTACCAAACAAGATCTCCCAGGAGTCAATATCTAGCTTAAGCTATTTAACAAATACCTAGCAAACGTTTCACAAAAAGTAGTATGACTTATGACTACTTGTAAATCCTGTATAATGTATGCAAGAGACAGTTATTTGTAACACTTAAGAATTTTTGTGGAATGGTTGCCAGGTATACAGATCTGAAGTCAATTTTAGAAAAAAATATAAATGTGAAATATATATATTTTAAATCTACCAATTACAGAAGCTTAGTTTTAGAAAATGTACAAATTTGCATTAACAATGGTTTTCTTATTACTATGTGTTCAGTGCTAATTGAAAAATTATAATGATGTAGGTTTTTTGGCAAATTCGCTTTTATCTTTATCAATTTGTATAGGCCAAATGGATTAAAAACTTTCATAAATAACAAAAAATTTAAAACTTTTGTTTATTTTGTTAAAACACTATTGCTTCATGTTGTCCTGAAATCAGATGTCAAAATTTATCTAATTTTGTATTGAAAATAATATTCCATATTTTCATATTATCGATATGAAATTGAAATAGAATTTACTGTATTGACTATTGAGCAATCATTATAATATTAAGTGAAACTACTACAAAACTACATTAAAAATATGAAATTTCATACAACCTACATATATTTAAAAATTTTTGAAAAGGATGTTATATAGCCATCAAGAATAAAAAAAATTCAATACAGTGCTCCCTCCTTATACATTTGTACCACCAATCTTTAGTGGCACTACCTTACCAATCACAAAATTTTTCAAACGTTCCTTTTCCCAAAATTGATATATCTTCTTGTAAATATTCTCTTGATTTGTCTTCACCCATGCAAAAACCCAAAATTTTGTCTGGTCCCAAAAGTGCCATTTATTGAGGGTACACTGTAGTATAACCAAATGAAAACATTAAATTGAAAATTTCATCATTTTGGTATATTAACAGAAATTATTTGGTTTTTAAGCTCAAGATACACTACTACACTTGTTGTACTTTGCTGATTTGCAACATTTAAAGCATGCCTGGTTATATGAATTTATTCAAAAGCAATTATAATTTAGATTTTCAATAGATTTGCAAACAGAAAACCTGATGAAGAAAACCAAAGGAGTTTGAAAATCTAAAGGAAATGGCAAAATTTTGAGAAGACAGACATACTGTGAGCAAAACTCATAATAGATACGCCAGCTCTACATGGATTATCTGCCTTTGGAACAAACAAAGATCAATTTTCTTCCTATATGCATATCTATACATTGTTCATGTAAAGTTTCAAAGGAATCCATTGGATGGTTAAGGAGGAGAAGTAATAATGAGGTATGGGGGTAGTTGGATGGATATTTGGATGGATGGACAGACAGGATGATTCCTTTATCCCCCATTTTTTTATGGGGGTATAAAAACATCAATTACAGGATCAACAGGTGTTTGAGTAACCTTAGTTTGCCTGTAAATTTAAACAATGGGAATTTTGCTTTAAAAATTATAATTTAAAAATAATCTTTTAATTTGGATATGGAATAAGTTAATTTACTTAAAAAAAATACAAAAACCTATGTAGTTGGCAAGGATAAAGGGGACATCACTCTTCTAAAAGTTAACAACACATTTAATTGACATTTTTGTTACCTGTGTTCTATTGTAATGCTAAAACCCAAATGGGTTGACTCTGCATTGAAATAAATAAACAAAATAAATAAATTTAAAACTTAAGCAAAAAGCAACATATTCTTAAAATAAAAGTGATGACACACAGATCAACTTGAAGTTAAACTTTAAAATCTATTATGAGGAATATGGCACAGAGAGAGCTAAAAATTCACTATAGAATTACAATATACACACCAAGGGCTATTCCATTCAAACCGCTGGTGGTGGACAGGTAGGGAATTCTATTGGATCAACCATTTTATTTAAAGGGGGGGGGGGGGGGGTTGGATATGGTTTTTGCCTAAAAATGTACTCATTCTGGAAATATATTGACTGCAAAAAAAAAAAAAAACAGAACAAAAAATTTAAACACAACAAATTTCTACTTTTACAGCATGAAGAACCTGATTTTTGTTGCATTTAAAAATTAGTCCTAAAACAAAAACTTATGTCCACTCCTAGTCAAATGGTTGGTCCCATTAAGCACCATCACTTTATTATTATCTCATTTCATGACCCATGGAATTTACTGGAAAATCCCTGGCAACAGTATGTATAATAACAAGGAAACAAATTCAGATAAGATTTGACCCGTGGAAATCTACCAGTCCGTGATAGAATTACATCCATGTCACTGACAAGTAAACAGTCATCGTTGATTTCTATCATACTACATCCTTTTTTACTAAAATGGCTGAGACTAATAAATATCATTGTTCATCTACTTTATGAAACATAACACCAAAATAAATATAAAAATGATGTTGAATATGAAAATTAAATAATAACATATCTGAAGAGAGCGAAACAACATAATATGTGTATCATACAAAACATTATTGCAAAATGAATAATAAATATAAAATCTGAAAAATAACAACAAAATTCAACATTATTTTAAAATCAATTTAGGACATCCAAACTTAACAAAATAGATTCATGACATATGTGTATAGTTAAAGTTAAAATTCTACTGTTACTTGGTTAGTTTCTGTCTCATGGACAATCATGTCACATCTCCTATTTTTTAAAGTCCATATTAGCAATACAAAGCTTTAAGGTGGTAGGCCTATATTAACTGAAATCATCTTGAAATCAGTAAAATGTTTATATCATTCAAGCTCATCTATGCCTTTAAAGCAATCCATTGAAGCAGAAATAAATAAATCTAAATTAATGAGATGCTTTCATTAGATTAATGAAAATGGTTAACTTAAACATTTCAATGATTTATGATTTATAAGTGTTGTGTCCTTTAACCTACGCTTCATCTTTAAATATGGTTAATAAACCTATGCTTAACCTTTTGAAAAAGCAACAAGATGCCTTATAGAAGGCTTCTTGTTGCTATCAAAATAATTGGGGTTTTAAAAAGTTGTCACAGATTGTAAATGGTTCATCTTTGAAACAAAATAACAGGCATACATCGAGTCAAATATAATGTGTGTCTATTGTCTGTATTATTTTTTTTAATATCTAATGCATAGTTTCCAAGAAGCTAGGTCCATTTAGGCCATAATTTGACCCTTAGAGTTCAAGTATATACCTTGAAAAACTTCAAATACATGTGTATTGCAATTGTCCCATTTCGGTGACAAAACTTTATTTAAAAACAGAGGTAAAACGTGTCCTGGTGGACACAGATGCCCCCGCTCGGCAAACAGGAAGTAGATGGAC
>JAULBM010029341.1:2500-11106 GCA_032357055.1 Geukensia granosissima
TTTTCTTTATTTTTAATATAGCATATCAAAATTCACCATATTTATTCATAATTGGCATGATTTGTAAGTCTGTATTTTTTGTAATCCTCACAAAATTTTTTTGAAAAATTCTAATTAGGAAAATATAATTACAGCAAGATGTATTTTAACAAATCCATACTACAATTTTGCACATCTAAATTTGTAAATCTAAAATGAATTACACAATAGGAGACCATTTTTGTCAAAATAAATGAAAGTGAAAACAATGCACCTACAAACAGCATATGGAAATGTAAAATTGTTTTACTATAGTATTCTTTGGATTATGACTCTGATTCTAAGCCAAGCATAACAATTTTGACTTTATTTAGGCCTTTTCCCTGAAACACAATTAGACCTTAATGATACGTTGACCTCAAGATCAGCAGCCCATAATTTTTTTTTTAAATGGACATATGTTTATTGTGTAGGTGCAGCTATATGAGCAGATGTATTTTTATACCAAAAATTATCTCCAATTGACCTTGATTTTTGCCCTTTAGGTCAAATTACTACTCAAATTGCAGGGTGTCTGTGTCCAGGCTATAAATTTTTTTGTCTTTTGTCCTAGTTTTTATACCTTGTGGAATGTGGGTATATCACAATGAGGCAGTGTGTCGAATGCCATCACCACCTCTGTAAAGACCTTTAATTTTTATCTCAAGATCAGCAAACTTGTGGTTTCAGGAATTCAGTAAAAGGATGTATGTTCATATTTCTAGTTTGCCTTACAGATGTTGAGATTTAATCCCTAATTTGTTTTTTCTCATACTAGTTTTAAAAAAAGTTGAGTGAAGTATATCTCTAAAACACATTGCAGGGGTCAGATATTTCAAGGGATGGGAACATATGTTTTAGTTAATAAAATCAAGATTTTAATTGTAAAACAAGTTGCCAGCAATTTTACAAAAGAACATAATATATTTGTTGTTTTAGTAGATGTCAGATTGATGAGCAGCAGAAGACAAGTGAGCTGTCCCCTATAGAAAACCTACTAGAATAGATGAGTTTTACATCTTTATATTGTTTTTTTTTCTCTCTTTCAGATATGAAAAAACCGCCTGTTGCTCCAAGTCGTTCAGGCTCCAGGATGGCTATGCCTATGGCTAAAGCTACTGGAGTTAGTCTATTGGATGACTTAATTGTATCAACACAGTCCCCTCATTCTGCTCCGTCCCCTAACCAACTAGCCAAATCAAGTACTAATCCAATGAGAGATATAAATGAATCGTAAGTAAATATTAGAAATTGAAAGCATTGTTAGAGTCAAAGCTGTCTTAAAATTCATATACAGAACTGCTTAGAGATAGCTTATTACTTGTAAAATAAAGAAAATTCCGGACTTTCACTCAGGAATTGCCCAATAGATTTCTGACATGGGACCAAAATTGTCATAGTGCATTTAAATTGTATCATGTGACACTGACAAGCACATTTTTTTTTTGTGTTTGAAATTCAGACAGTCTCAAATCCAATGCTAGGAAAAAGTTGTGCCATTTTTCATGTGGCAGTAAATAATTGCTCAAGATGGTGATAATTGGAAGGAGGCTATAATTGGTCATGTGCCAGTACACCTTCAGATTTGTACTGCAGCACATTGTGTTGTTAATTGAAGTCTCCCGTCACATTTACTCCTAATCATGCCAGTTAGATATAAGTGGATATTTTATTGTAGTTATGTTAGAGGAACAGCTATACGACGAAGTAAAACTATGGCAATACCTAAACATTCTAGTCTTGTACATAATAGGTAAATTGTTGTAGTTTAAAATCACAGCATGGGATGAAAGTTGCACAATTGATATGGAGCATGGAGTTGGCATTTAAGTTATAATTGTGTGTCAGTCTTTTGAAAGTAAATTTGTTATTAGCATTGTTATTTGTCCTGATTTTTTTCTTCAGAAGGTGGCACAAGCACTTTGAAAGAAGGTGTTCGTGTTTGCACAAGTGTGTTTGCCTGAAAATATGCTTTGTTGATAAATGATGATAACCTAGGCCAGGTTATTTAAAATTTGATGCAGCAGGTTAATCCTGAAAACAGAGGATACATTATTTATTAAATATTAATTCAATAGAGCACTAAATTATCCAGTGCCAGTGAAGGGGTATTCAGTATTATGATTGAATAACTTGACCCTGGGTAAAAGAGATTTGTTGCACTTGCATTTCTTAGGCAGTTCTACCTCATTTCAATATAAAATTGCAAGTTAATAATTTTGAAAGTGTTCAAAAATATTTATGCTAAGATTAAGTTATTTAAACAGAAAGAGAAAATAAATTATTAAAAATTAATTTTGCCTGATTGTACTTAAGCAACTTTTTTTCTATCATGTTTCAGTTTTGGAAGACCGAAATCCACATCACCTAAATTACGACCCTTGGAAAGATCACAGAGTGCAGATCATGTAAAATTAAAGCAACCAACTCCTCCTGGTTCTGCTTGTGGTCATCCTAATGCTGGACAAGAGCTTTGTTACCTCTGTCACCAAAGAGCTAGAAGAAACATTCCTGTCTCTTTTACTGAAGAACGTAAAAGGAGGGAAGACGATGAAGAAAGATTATTACAACAATTTCAACAGATGAAAGATGCAGAGGAGACTTTAGAAGAACAGGTAAATCCCAATTGAAAAGACAAACATTTAGGAGAAATTAGGTTGAAGTGACCTACTTGTCATTCTCTAATTATACTTAGGTTTATAAAAGCTGTTTCACTGTATGTACTCGTTGCAAATGGGTATTTAATGTACAAATTTCTGGAATATTGGTGGGCAAAATCCATTAAATGGAACTTGGTCAGTTGTTCGACCTTATATTGCAACTGTGCAATTATAACATACAAATTTTGTCCACTACATCTGATATATCATTGTCACAACTCCTCATACACTGTTTGAAATGAGATAAAACTGGGTAAGGGAAGTGGTTCTTATCAAATTCTATGTATTTATTGGCATATTGTTGGAGATATTCATGATCGTCCTGTTTTTCTTGGAATTGATGTGAAATTTGACATTATTTGCTTGTCATACTATACAATGGCTTGGGTTTAGAATAGCAACAACAAAATACTGAACTTCACTTACAACCCTTGAGTAGAACTAAGTCATGCTTTTGCTAACTTTCAGAACTTTTTACTGAATCTGGTTTAACAATCTGGTGAATCCAGAAAAGAAATGAAAAATTGACTTAAGAATGACCTTCACACTTGAGTATTTATGATAGTTTTTTATTACTCTTGATAAATAGCCTAACATTTTATGTTTTAGGTTCAATGTCAGTCAGTTGATAGTCATCATGTATTTTTCTATTGTCACAATTATATTTTTCTATTAGAAATAGAGTATTGTTTATTTCCACAAAAGTCAGTAAATCTTTTCATGCAAGATTCTTTAAATGCTTAATGCTGTAGGATTTAATCAAATATTTAACTAAGTGCATTGATTTTGCCCGATATCCAAGAAAGCTTTAATTGATGTAAATTTTATGAGGATTTTATGTGCTATGGACATGACAAGTTTTAAGTTAGAAATGGGTTGCAAAATGAATCACCTCTAAGTTTGGTTTTCCATGATTTATTTTCTTGTTTTAGTACATGTATAATATTTTTTGAGAAAAAGTGTCCTTAATGTGATGGTTTGTTTGTTAAGAACTACTGCAATTCTAGAAAAAAAACATGATAAATGACAGTTTTATCTTTAAAATTGATCAGTTGGGAGCTCCTGTGTCAGCTTTTGTTTAGGGCAACCATATTTTGAATTGATGAAGTCGTGGTTAGGCGTGCAGTATGTCAAGAATTCCAGATTTTCATGTGCATGGAATGGATTGGAAAAAGGCAGTTTGTTTTCCTCGTTTTGGAATTGACACCCAAGTAAGAACTGGATCAAATAAACCTTATTTTAGAAGAAATTATTTATAGTGATTGGTGCTTGTCTTGTCAGATATCCTTGCAGTCAGGTTTGTTAAAGTAAACTATTTTATTATAGGAAAATAGTCTGGCCAAACGTCATAACCTTCAGAAGATGGCAGCCTTTAATTTAGGAGTAGCTGAAGCTGTACAGAACAAGAAGAAAAGTAGAGATACTGAATTCCATGTAAGTTACATGGTTATATTCCATGAAATAAAAATTATACTGATGATATGGTCAATGCGATGTTTTAGCAAAGAATAGAAAAACTGACGTGAAAAAGATATTTAATTTTTTGTACAAAAGCAAAAGAGAGCATCTTTGTTGTCTGACAATTATTTGAATGTTTTGCAATGCCCAGTATGCATATTCAGGACGAGAGCACATTTGTTACTGAAGATGAATTAAGCATGCTTTATACTAGATCAAAACGTTGAGTCATATTTTTAAAATGATGCCTCATGAAAGCAACAGTGTGTGGGACAACATGTCACTTTACCCAGACTCATTATTTTTTCTGACACTGGGCTGACCAGTCTTTTCTTTTTCTTCTCATTGCTTTGTGCTAAGTGGATAAGCAGCAAATTCCAATTATAAAATATCCTTGGTTACAACTGCAGGAATTGAATCCACGGCCTTCAGCACTCAACACTGAAAATGATAACATGTTTTCATAAAAATACACAAAATAGATTAGTTTAAAATATTTCTGCGATAAAGAAAGCCTTTTAAAAAATCAAAGAATTAGTGAGAATTTTAGTGTTTTTTTTTAATTAGATTGTCATTTACAATTTGTATTTGTCTAATGTGGCTCCGCAGTTTTCTGTTTTGTTTCATGGTCCACGTATTAACATACCTGTTAAAGCAAAAAAGTTGTAAATAGCATTCATTTTACCAAATTTTAACTACAGTAAAACTTGGGTAACTCAAACGCCCAATAGACAACATAAAATTATTCTAGTTATAGAACTGTTCAAATAATAAGGTGAGGTTTAAACACATTCATTGAATGGCTGATGGATGGAAAAAGGGGCCTTGGTTCAAATGTACACATCCTTGTCATTTCCATATCATGGGAACGTACAATCCCTTGGTGGAAAGTTTTTAAAAAAAACTAGATTGGTTTTTATTTGATGGTAAAGAATATTTAATAAATCAAACACTTATTCATCACAAGTAATTTACTTTCATCAAATTTTTGTTTTTGTTTTTCAGAGGTCATATATATTCCAACGACGTCCACTCACACCACCAAGAATTTATAAACAAGAAGAATACTCTAAAGATCTTAGTCAACAGGTCAGTATGATTAATATTTTTACTCCACAATAGATATCAATCTTGTAAATGACGTATTGTATTTTATTGATGGTCAAATCAGAAGCAGTGAAATGAAGATAAAAGCAGTTGACAACAAAACTTTTTTTGTTTGAATTCCTTTTTTTGTTTGACACTATTAGATGAGGAAAAATTGATCATTTGTTAGGTGTAGTCACTGACATATGTTTTTTATGGTAATTATAGATGTATTCAATTATTGGTGATATGATTGAATTTACTTGTCTGTCAGTCCTTCTGAATTTTTTTTCACTTTTTCATGTAACACAACTCCCACTGAGTGGATTAACTTGAAATTTAGTATTCAGCTTTATATGGATGGGGCATACACTGTTAACATTGCACTGTTCGATAACTTCCTGTTTTTAAGGCTTTCCCATTCTTTCATCTCGTGTATTGTTTTATGTTGTGATATTAATTGTATATTTGAGCTTTTATATTTGTAGGTCGAAATAAAAGATGAATCTAAAAAGAAGAGAAGAGCAGATGAAGAATTTTTAGAAAGATTAGAACAAGTCCAATTGGCTGAAGAGTAAGTTTCTCATAAACAATTTTAAACTAGTTTCCTGTTTCAGTGGTACAGCAACATGGAAGTAAAAGATTTGTTGTGGTAACAGTATTATAACCTATAGGAAAGTTTAAATAAATAATTGATCTAGATCTCAATATTTTTTTTAATATTAAGATAAACCCAAAACTGCTCAATAAATCTACACATTATAATTATTTTTAATGTTAAAATCTTTAGTAGCTGGTTTGTATTTTGAAAATTTGCATCTTAGTAAAAGAGAAATACTGGATAAATTAAGATTTGTAGTTTGTAAAGGAGTAGGTATGTTAAGCCCCAAATTTGGCCAAAATTTTAGATTTTGTGACACAAACAATAAGTTGTAAAAATTCTGTTTAATAACTTTATTTTAATAATTCACAAGTTTTTCTATAAAAATACCAAAGTTTTGGAGTTAAATATTTATTAGGGCACAAAAACATCATGAAAATATTTAAACTAAAAATTTGTATGTGATAGATCTTTAATTGTACCAAGTTTGGTTGTGACATTTTGTGTGATCAATACTGAAATCGACAAAAATGTATCTAATTATGTTTGAAATTAGGTAATATTTCACATTTAAAGCAATTTTCAAGTACCACGTAACTGTTTAGAACCAGTTAAACTAAAAAAAAATTTTAATTTTCTTTTTATTATAGAATAATAGAAAATGTATTGGCCACTTTTCATTTTTTTGCAAATGCTTGTGCCAAAATTGTGGCTTAAGGACCTTTGATGTTAAATCTTAGTAAAATTAAGTAATGCATTCTGCATTTCAAAGATTCACTGAGACAATGCTTTCACTAACTATCCTTGTAATAAGAAAAAATGTATAAACACATGTAAGGTAGCTTATGATTTTATTGTAACCAATTTTATAATATTTTGTTATCTTACAGTTTAGCCAAACAGAGAGAGCAGTTTTTACGAGAGAAGGCAGAACAACAAGATATGTATAAGAATGCATTAGAAGCTCAGGTAATTCTTGTTTTAATGTCTGTATTTGTGTACTAGTGTGAGTTTTCTTCACATATAAAAGGAGTTTTGCCACTTTGTTAAGATATTTGTAAAAATTTATAGTTTGGTTTTTACATCCCAGACTTACTGGGCAGTATATAGTGATTATGGGGTCTGTTTATTTTCTTGTTCCTTCATTAGTTTGTCCATTTGTTTGTCATTTAGGAGAGAAGCTATTTGGAACTCCTAAACCATTTGATTATTTCCACTTAAACGATCACAAAATTTTCATCTTATAATGCTATTGTGCACCTTTTTGTTCCAAATATTTATGGTTTCTCTTAGCCAAACATGGACTTATCCCTTACTACTGAAAGGGGAGCAGAGGAAGGATATAAGATGGTAATATGGTTGTTTTGAATCATTTCTATTCCACTGAGTGGTTCTGTCTTTTTCATGTCATTACGATGAAATGTTAGGCAGACAGCTTCCAGTGCTCTTGTCAGTATCATCAGATTTGCATGAAAAACATCACAGAAATGTTTTTGCAATGCAATAACAAAGAAAATCATTCAGTCAACATATTTTAAAAATTGTAAGTTTTGAATGTGTTTACATAACATGTTAAATAAAATAAAATATTGATTTATACATAGTTGCCATTAAAAAAATCAGAAGTGTGATGCCTTACATTCCAGCAGTCACATGGCCTGGAAGACGAAAATTTAAAAAAGTTGACAGAATAGAATTGAATTGAAACAACCATATTTCTCACAGTTTTTCTAGTTTGAAATTCACCTTCTACTATTGGCGTATTTATCTCCCCCTACTCCAAATAAATTTTGTTTTTCTAAAAATGAAAAGTATACAGTTGACCTTGTAAATATATAAATTGTTTTGGACAGATGTCAAAGCTGAATTTCCTAAGGACCCAGATGGAGGTAAAATTTGATTAATTTTGGATGAATTTTTTTAAAAATAGAAATTAGTTTATTGAATAGTTATTTATATTGTTATTAATTATAGATTATATAAAATAAATGATCAAGAATGAAAATGTATTTGGAATTTTTTAGAATTTAAATAAAGTTGTTGGTGTTGGTTTTCTATAGCTCCCTGTAGAATTATATATTATAAATAAATTAAAATTTTATTTAGAGTTGACTGACAGCAGAAAAATACAATTTAATAGGGAATAGGATTTGAAAAAATATTCATCAGATTTTGATTGATTTATCTTAAATGATTCCTTGTAAGAAATGAAACAAAAAAATGCTGCAATTGTTTTATGTAGCCTTTTCATTTTTTAAGGAGAAAATTGGTGAAAGGTTGAAAGTTTCGAAAATTGTTATTTATCCATATTGGGATGGTTTTTTTTCACTGAATTCATCGCACTGAGATCTTCCAGTTTTATATCAGTGGATTTTCTCTATATTTATCTATTTTAAATAAAAGATGTCAGCATTAGTAAAAAATGCTATTTACAGGATATGAAAAATTTTCATTAGATTTTGGTTTGATTTGTTTTATATGATTCTTTATCAGAGATGCAAAGTTATGTTAAGCTTTTAAAAGAGACGGAAACAGTTATGTAGGAGCAATGGATTTTTTAAAAAACTTGTACTCTTTTCAGGATGAGGGTGGTCAAAAGTATGGAAAAATTAAATTTTGATACAATTGCAAAAATTTTGTCGTCGTTGGCCTATGTAGACAGGTTGGTTTCCTCACAATAACTTTTGTTCTACTTAACCAATCCTCTTACTAGATAAAGGTTGGGATTGAATTTGTTCTAGCCTCACCTGTTGTTTGGGGGGAGGGGACAAAAGGGTTTTTCT
>JAULBM010029352.1:0-11106 GCA_032357055.1 Geukensia granosissima
GACTTACGGTCTCTGAGAAATGTGTCGGACGACGCGGACGACGCAAGACGACTAAAGTGATACCTATATGTCGCCACTTTGTGTGCAGGCGACACAAAAATCCAATAAATTGGATTAAAAAACTAATCTTATCTCCAGCAAAACTGCATTTTGGCCCCCTTTCCTTCTTTATTAAAATTAGGTGCTTCTCAAGCCCAGCATGATACGACTTCAGCATGTTGTCATGTGAAAGGTGAACAAATGAACCTTTGGGTAAGTGTGGACACAGTATTTTGTTAAACACAATAATGTGCTGGACACAGTAAGGTGTTAGACAAAGTATTGAGCTGGACACAGTAAAATGCTGGACAGAGTAATGTGACTGGATAAAAGATCATTTTGACTCATATTATCCTCAAAACTGGATGTGTAACTTGTTGATTTTTTCATAAGGAATCATTTGGAAAAAACCCCATCAAAATCGTATTAAAAATAAAATTTTACCATATTATAAGAAATTGAATTCCCCTTCCCCCACTACTTTGACCCGTTTTAGCTCAAAAACAGTAAGAGATAGGGAAAATCTGTCTACATACTTACTGAAAGCTCTCATTCAGAGGAATCAAATGCAAAATAAACCCCATCAAAATCGGATGAAAAATAAAAATTTCTCATCTGCAAAATCACATTTTTTAAATCCTTTATCCCCTTTTATACAAAAATCTGAAAAAGCTACCAAAAAAAAAATGCTTGGAGTGACCTTTGTTTCATTTTTTATGAAGCATTATAAGGAAAAAATCCCATCAAAATTGGGTCAAAAATAAAAATTTTTCCATATTGTAAGAAATTAAATTCCCCCCCCCCCACTACTTTGGCCTTTTTTTACAGTGGCCATAAGATCAACACTCTTAAGTTTTTATCAACACTCTTAATGTTCACAACCCACTCTAAATGTTCAAATAATTCATTTCGTAGAGTAACACTACATTTAAGATTCAATTACAAATAAACAAAACAATTATCATAAATAAAACTATTTCTGTCAAGAGTAACTACAAGTTTCAAATTACTGAAAAGCAGTCAATACCTATGCAATGTCTTTAAATTAATTTGTAATCCGTGTTCTAGTTTCGTGTTTCAATGCCTCGACAGTTTGGAAAAAATGAATGATTTCTCATGAATTGGCGTAAAGCGAATTTTAAATAAATGCGTACAAAAAATTGTACAATCCAACTCTATCTGGTTTTTTTAGTAAATATCAAATTTCTTTTTAGTAAATATCAAATTTCTATCGAAAAATGTGTCATTTCACTTTTCGTCACTCTAAATGTTCAGTACAAGTTACACTAATGTTCTTGATATAGGCTTGCTTCATAAACATCATAGTTTTCCAACACATCAATCAACAACAACCAGTTGAACCACAACAAACAATACTGTACTGTTTACTGCTGTCATACACTGTTCAAATAGCATATTTTTATTGCTTATACAGAACTAAAGTTTCCCAATACAAAATGACAGCACTATTTCCTACCTTTTCTGTGCGCATCTAAGCTGGTCACTCACAATATCCGCATTTACTGATTTCCCGCCATATTTTTTAAACTGATGTCACAACCTTGACCTAATACCTTTTACTAAGTTTTGCCCCTTTTGACGTTTTGTTCGGGGCACTTAAAGGATTATCTTTTGTTGATGTTACTATAACATGTGTTAGAACTTTGTGTCCTGATTTTGGCGCAAAAATTAATTGGGATTCATTATGTGTCTGCTGACAAATTTACACACTTCAACTGAGGAAGGTAAAAATCGTGGCAGTAGAAGGATAATGATATATTATAAATGTTGCTGGACACAGTGGCTACAACGATATTTTAAAATATTCATCAGACAACAGCGGCTACAACAAATTTTATACTTAAATGCATGTTACTGGACACAGTGGATACAGCGGCTAAAAAGATATTTCTACGTTAAATATTTCTATAGGGGAAACAGCGACTACCAACATATTTTATAATTTGACACATGTTGCTGGACACAGTGGACACCACAGCTACAAAATTATTAACATTATAGGGGAAACATCTGGGACAAACAAATATCATTATTTGACGCATGTTGCTGGACACAGTGTTATTTCTGTAATAGTGGTTGGAGTGTGTCTCTCTCACGTTTACCCCATATCTTTTCATTTCCATATTTATAGTAATTTGAAGATACCAAAGGGGCAGACAGAAATCGTTAAGTCGGGAGACAGACAAGACTGTGGCCAACAAAATGAAATGAAAGACAAACACAGAACACACAACACTACACTGAAACTAAAGCTGGAGTAACACAAACCCTACAAAAACCAGGGTGAGTTCAGGTGCTCCAGAAGGGTAAGCAGCTCCTGTTCCACTAGTGGCACCCGTTGTGTTTATTATTATTCTTTTGTTGAAATTGGTAAATATATGTTGAAAATTGCATTATTCATACCTTGTACTAATAACGGATTGGAAAGCATACAATGTGGCGGGTGTCTTTAAGGAAGGAGAAACCGCTTACTAATCCGGATCACATGAGTTCATACACGTTATTTTTTGGTAGGGTCATCATTGTTCATAGTTATATCGTTGTTTTTGAGTTTTTTAGAAACACTATATATGCCATGTTCCGTCTTGTTCTCAAGATTGCTGTTTTTCTGGTCCTTGGGTTTTCTTTCACTTCCTCCTTCCTCTTATTATTATTAATTTGTACAGTTGGGGGGCAGTAACAAAATTAGTAAATTTCATATAAATAAACTCAAAATATTCTTGATGTCATTGAAAATATTAAATCTTCGCCCCAAACAACCATCACCACCTAATATAAGTCCTCTTAAATGGTGGATCCCTAATTTACTTTGCCATTTGCTTACTTTATCATTTTCTTTTGGCCAGTATAGTTATCTGTCTGGTACAATGATGTATTATAAAGTGTAAAATACCATCATTGGGCAATATCTGTATTGACATGTAATACGGGGATTCATTAATTAAGAAAACAATATTTAAAAGAGGAATTATCATTTTCCTTTAGATGCCACGTTTCTCGTCAATGACCCCAATCATACGTGGTAAACTCGTTAACAGTATTATTACGTATACATTATGTACACAAAGACAGGCACGGACCACTTTATTTTTGTCAAAATCTTTTTTTTATACCAAACTAGAGGGCAGTGTTGTGGTTGTTTATACATTTAATATCTTTAGGTAAGTAAAAATGAAGTTTATATTTCTTTCGGTATTCTTTTACATAGGGTAGTCATGTTTGTCAGCAATAGTTGACTTTGGTTATTTGTCAAGGAAAGAAAGGTAAAAAGGGTGGGAGACAGGATAAAGGGCTAACAGCCACTATAAGAAATAATTGTGGACACATTGTTTGTCTAACCTGCTTGTGCAGCTTGATAGAATGAGCAGGGCCTTCACCTAAAGTGATCGTTCATGCGTAACTGAAAGCTGGGCCATCAGTTGAGTGTGGAATCGGAATGTACTGATTTCAATGCAACTCTATACCAAATGGCTAGGACTACTTAATGGGGCTGTAGAAACTGCTTGCGAAAGACTTAAAAATGATCATTCATGCATAAATGTATGAGGGCGTGGAATCAGGATGTACTGATATAGAGGCAGCTCCTTACCAAATATCAATTGGTTAGGACTATTAGTTAAGGCTGCTTGAGAAAAACTTATTTATCGCTCATGCATAACCTAGGGGGTGGGGTCATCACCTCGGTGTAATTTGCGCTGAATTTTTATTTTTGCTACTTAATAATCAATTATATGGACACACAACTAACAAAAGCATCAAAATTTCCTAAAGTTTTTAATAACTGACGCCACCGCCACCGCCAGAAACAGATTTTCACGACTTTTCGTCGCACCTAGGCAAGACAAAGGAAGAGAAAGGAGAAGAGCGGTTGGAGAAATGTTTTCCCTTTTCCCAACTTTTCTGCTCAAAAGTTTTCTGTCTGCCCCTTCGTTTTCTTAGAATTCTTTTTTTATGTGTACAATGTTAACATGTGATTTTTTACAAAACTATGGTGTCTTATTTTACTAAAGTAATGAATTCCTAAAAAAAGTCTTATTTATTGTTAAAATTAACTTATTTTGATTGAAAAATAAGAGCAGAAAACATTACTTCATGGAAAAGATGTCAGTAGTGACCGATTTTTGACGAACAATATCACATTTATGAAATACGTCTTAAATTCGATTTACAACTGATTTTGGTAATATTTTTTTTATACAATATCAGATGGGTCCTTATGTTGTCTTTATTTAATCATTATTTTTTGTGTCAAAAAAATGTAATAATAATTCAATTGTCTTTGTTAATACATGAGCCTCATAATGAAAAAGAAAATTCTCAATATTGCTTTAGAATAACGTAAATATTGTCAAAATTCCTCTTTTCGAACCCTTAAGTTCTGTGAATAACGGGAGGTAACTCGATTAACCGTTACATATTTTGAACTCCCTGTCTTCAAGATATGTTTAATTTATACTTTTTACTTTAGAAGTTTATGCGAGCACTGTATGTATTTGGAAGAACATAAGCAATGAACTTGTATAAAATGGTCTTGTTTCTTCTGCAGTTAAGGTAGGAGCTAATATTAAACAACAAAGACGAGTGTATGAATGAAAATATGTTTAAATAACTATGTACTTTAAATGTCTCCGTTATATTTTTGTATTTGAAAACTTTAGAGTGTGTTGTGCATTTCTACATGATTTTTAAAACTGTTTTTAGAGTGGGGATTAAATTGAAATCACAAAAAACACTCTTACAGCAAATCTGTTAACATTCTGACAATGAAAACAGTAAATACAGTTGAGGAAATTTAATATATACTACTTTATTAACTTCCGAAATTTTTCTATTAATTACAAAGCCCCAAAAATGCAGTTTTTCACTCTTGGTAACATGAACCAATTTTACATGCTGTTTTCTAGAACACGTTCTGTGGCGTTCTTGGGTACATTTCATCATTTTGTAGCTTACCACTTCCGACAGTATTACAGACGCTTAATGCAATATAATACTAAAGTTTGCTTCATTTCATTCTCTCTTTTTATTCTCTGCAACAGTCATGTTCACCAACGGAAAGTTTCATTTTTGAACATTTAGAGTGGGTTGTGAACATTTAGAGTGTTGATTGTATGGCCACCTTGTTTTTAGCTCAAAAACAGTAAGAGATAGAGAATATTCTTTGACACACCGAAAGCTCTCACTGAGAGGAATCAAATGGAAAAAAAAACATCAAAATCGGATGAAAAATAAAAATTTCTCGTCTCCTGCATAATCACATTTTTAAAACCATTCACCCCTTTTAAAAAACGATAAATTTGACAAAAAATTGCTTGGGGTAACTTTTGTTGAATTTTTCAAAAGGAATCATGTGCAAAAAAAAAAAAAGCAAAATCAGATGAGAAATTAAAAAAGTTAAAAATTAGGGCGTGGCCATTTTTGATCCCTATAAATCAATAACAGTAATAGATAGGTCATGTTGCTTGTAGCCTATTATGTTGAATATTTCATAGGCATACAAAGAAAAAAAAACCCATCAAAATTGGACAAAAATAAAAAACTTACATTTGAAAATTGAAAAATCCCCTTTTGGACCCTCCTTAAAAGACGGTTGAGGCTAGATCACCAAAATCAATCCCAACCTGTATTTTATATTGGGTAGTATTGTGTTAAACTTTAAAATGGGTCCAAATAATAGAACTAAAGTTATTGAAGGGAAACCTAACTGTCTTTGGACGCCTACAAATTGCCTTCAAGGCATTTAATAATTTATCCACACCTGAAGATAATCTGGAAAAGTGTTCATTTCTCATGTTTATCAAATAGGTCTTTAGACTTATACCTAGTATTTTGGAGTCTTAATTTCTAATACACAGGGTCATTCATATTTTTTATATTATTCTTATTTCCAATACAATAACGTTTGCGACTTGAAAAAAAAAATGTAATTTGTTCCTTAAGTTCAAATTTTTAACTGGTAGTTTTTGCCTTAAATTTGTGTTTGCGTGTTTGTGCGGGGGTGTGTGGATGTATGTGGAAGTGTTTTTGTATGTGCTTTACTAGTATTCTTTTGATGGTCTCTCTAGTTGTTTTCCATTTATACGTAACATTTCATTGCTATTTTATATTAATGTCGCGGACATGAATAAAGATTTATCCCTATCTGCAAAAGAGTTGTTTACATTTATGAATATAAGGTAACAACCAGACTGTGAACAGAGCCAGCTTGACTGCTATTGGTACGAGAGTCGAACATCAAGTTTGTTGTTGGATTTCACTATTCCCAATAGGCCACAGTGATCTGTACAGTTAAGTTTAACAAGTGCAAATTGCAGACATTTTGGTTCTTTATAAATAATAAGACAGTTGATCTGCGATTATCAATGTATTGCATTTAGTCGGGAGCGCTTAAGTTTGACCTAGATAAGGTAATTAAAAATAATGCGCACATTTCTTTTTTCTGACCTTCTCTTGGGATTCATATAAGAAGAATCACTCTTAAATTTCCATTCATTGCGCCTCAAACGATTTTTGCAAGTTATCTTATTCTAGTTCAATTACTTAATTATTACGCAACGTTGACAATGTGTTCTCCCGGTCTCGTGCTAGCGCGTGCAAAGAGCCACTTCCGGCAAACAAATGGCTGAATTTACAACGTAAAATCCCCGTAAAGAATTTAAAACTCGGCGCAGCTTTAAATTCATCGTGATTGCTAAAAAGTGTTATAGCAAGTTACTTGCAGTTTTTTCAATCTACAAAATAAACACTATTTTATAAGAATACGACAGACAGTTTTTCTTTCAGAACGTTTTTAGCCGTTCCAACGAACTCTGACATAGAGTATAAATGGATCATTTTATATCATGAGATTTATTCAAGACATATTATACTGCAACACAATAATTAATATTAATATCTGTCTATCTAAATCTAATGATTATTTTTAAAGCAAATTATTTATATGGGGCTTATATCTACGTTTGTTTTTCTTCTAAAAGGAGTGGAAGTCCGTATGAAGACCCTTACGGTTGTAAATTCCATTTTGTTTTCTCGTGGATGAAGTATGGTTCCACTGGCATTAACTCTCATATATTTTCATTTTGATATTAACTTCCATTAAATATGTTTTTATGTCTTTATGTTATATTTGTGATCATACAGTGTGTTATTGTGATATTAAATGTATTTTTATATTAAACAATATTTTTCAGATATGGTTTTATTATTGTGCCCACATAGTAAATCTGATTCCATTTGTTTTAAGTACGGCACTCAATTTTACATACTGCAGACGACCAAGTACAATAGAAATTAGACAAATGGAACGCGAATTTCTTAAACAACGAAGCAGATATTTCTCAGACACTTTCAATTTATTATACATCAGAAACAAAAAATCAGATGACTTTGGCATTGAGCAGAAATTCATTTTAAAGAAAACCATGAACGTTGGATTTGAAGATAAAATATGTCCAGCAGACAGGAATGATAGTCTTTGTCAGCATTTTTATGAATTAGAAAGCGACGAAAATAGAATTCCACACGTTCTTCTTCAGGCAAAATGCAAATGTACAGAGTGTTCTTTGGAAAATAACAGCAAGCCTGAGAGTGACAGACTTTATTGTGAAGAGATTAATCATTACGTTAGAGCTATGAGAGTTACTGGTTGTTTTAAGAATAAACTGAAGTTTGAAGAGGTGTTGGAATCTGTTTCTGTGGGTTGTGCTTGTAGAAAAAGGACAAATAGAGCTATAATGCCACAATAGGGAGTCAAGTGAAGTAGATCAATTCTACATTTTCGTCAAATGATCTAGTAAAAGCGTGCACTGAACATATCGGCTATGCTTGGCAGAGGTATCAAAAGTGAGAGGCGTGCTTATGCAAACTTAAAGCGTATGAGAAAGTATGAGAATTGTTTTTAAAAATTGACGATTCTGCTGAAAACTAGGCATTCAACTATGCATTTGTATAGAAGAGCTAATATCAAAGGTTATGTATTAACACGAGAAAAGGATACGTTTATGAAAACGTTATATTTATTTTGTATATATGTTAAGTTTTGTGTAATTTTTTCTATGAAAATAATTAAAACGTGTTTTTGAAATAAATATAGTTATAAAAATCCAAGTTGTTTTTAACATTTACATACAGGTTATTGAATTATTATTTATTATTTGCTCAAATGAAGTTCCAACTAGAAATCAAACGAATATACAAATGATAGAGTGGATTAATTTGCTGCTTTCATTTTATTCTACAAAAGAATTAAAATGATAGATAATATGATATTAGATATTAAAGAGCAATTTGATTGGCTGTATTTATAAAGCATCTGCTAAAACAACAATGTTCTCTAGTTCTTTTCTATGACAATAAAGTTTAAACTCTGAAAAGAATAACAATAAATGTTACATTTGAAACTATTGTTCATTTCAATTCCTTCAAATAATAGAATTTAGGCATAAACAATCGTTGCTTTTATAGTTTGTCAACAATCTGTTTGAAAAAAGATAGAAATGAAAAGCACTATTTTGTAAGAACTTGTGTCGTGGCCACGGAAATCGTAAACTAAAAGCAACAGTTAAACGAGAAATTATGCAGTGAACAAAACATAAAAGATGTGGATTTTGTCTTTCTGACATATATTCCATATTTTTTTCTTTTATATGTCATAATTTAAAACGAGTTTTTAAAGTTATTGTCGAAAAGTAAGTTATGAGTTTACCAACATTTTGGCCGCTCTGAAAAATATTATGCCAATCAAGAAACAATTTTTTATTTCGAGAAATTATAAGGTTACGTCCCCTTTTTTCAATTAGACATCATGTTATTAAATATAGAATCAAAGTGTATTTCTAGAGTTTTTAACATTTGGATAAAAAACGTAGAAAGTCCACAAACTTGAACTGTGCAACATAGTCCTTAATTTAGAAGCTTTCTGGCAGCAATCTTGAATCAATAACTTCCTGATTTAGACAGTGCAAGTTCTCAAGTAGACTATCTGAACGTTTATCATTAGAGGAGAGACAAATGATCTCTTACTAGGGATGGAGTTGGCGGTTCATTAATGTGTTGTCAAGATATTTGACAATATTATAAAGGTTTCGCAACAACTGGGAATTCATAGATTTGAAAAGAGCGTTATTCAGATTCAAAAGAAATAATAAACTAGCTCCGAAATTAAAAATTAGGACTGATAAGCGATAGTCTATATGAGGTTCTTTTTATGATTATTTTGATTCTACTTGTCATGTTTGATGTCTGAATTTAGGCGCGCAACAAGATGTGATTGTGTTTGTATGTTACGTTGTCAATTGCAATACATCAAGTTGAAATCACCACGACGGCACAAGTAAACGACAACCGCAAAACCTAAGACTTTACCAGACTAAAAAAATCTTCAAAACCATATCAAATCGTAGGATAGGCCAATAAAAAATTGCATTTTCTTTATCTCTAGGTGATAAATTTTAAATTTCAAATATGAGACCTTGCAAATGTGATAAAATATCTGAATCAATATGGAAATTAAACTTTATTTCAGGCATAAACTCCTTGCATTTAACAATTATCTGGTTTTTTTTTTTTGGCTTACAGATATAAACCATGAACCGGGTTCCTCTGCCAAAAAACCTGACCGCCACAATATGCCTTTAATAAAGTTGAATATGGCGTTTTAACCCAAACAAACAAAAAAAAAGAACTAATATTAATGAATAATGACAAAGGTTGATTCATAATCTGATTGAAAAAGAAAGTTTATCAAGATATCATTACATTTATATTCATATACAGGAGTTTTTCTTTGGAGATTAAAGCCATTTTCAACATCATTTCAATAAAATTTCGGCTGTCAGTTTTACAGGTGGATGACGCTGGAGTACCCAGAGAGAACCACGGACTTTGAGCGGGTATCGACAAACCGTGCGTAACGTTTTTTGTGTGGAACAAAGTCAGATGCGAACTCATGCCGTATAGGTGGTAGGCTCCAATGATCTGTACAGATAAGGTTAAATCACATACCTAGACCACTCTGCCAACCAGCCCCCCTTCAGATACAGGAAGAACACAATAACAAAGAAAAGGACTAAAAATCTCGTTAATTTACCTACAGCAGGAGCATCTTCAAAGAAACAAAAATATTTACATAACAATTTAAAATGCGTGTGAATTCACAAACCAACTGCCTATAGTGTCGAATGACGCCTCAATAAGTTTTTCTCTGATATTGCTTGCTGTCGCAAATTTCAATTGAAATTCTTTATGGCGCAATAGTCCAAAATTGAAATTATTCAATTTTTAGAGGAACATGTAAACCTGAAGTGATTGTTTAAGAGTTAATTGTGTTAGTCAAAAAGTAAGGAAGCACAGTTTATATTCAACTTGCGCATTAAATTGAAATGAGAAATCTGCAATACACTGTGATATGTTGTTTATCATTTATTTAACTTATATAATAAAGCATTTTAATGTATTAATGAGAAAAAAATATTTTTCTAATAAGTGAAGTAAAATGTTCGGACATCGAAATTCGTAGTACTATAATAACATTCGAATATTAACAAGCGAAACTGAAAAAACCATTAATGACAACCGAACTGGGACAAGTCAGGAGGAAAACAACCAGAGAAAAAAGCAAAGATAAATATGTAAACTAAACCAATTCAAAACAGAACAATTAATGACAACACGGACTCCACTAGCAGGTGGAATGGTGAACCAAGATCGTGCCACATACCATTTAACAAGTGTTACCTTCTCGGACGACGCTTTTACTTCAGACTTCAGAAATATAGTTGACAGCAGCTTGTCTGACATGAAATTTATCTAACAATGTTTCACAGAAATTTGCTGCATTTTATAAAAATTCTAAAACACTGAAAATACAGAAAGGCCTTGAAAAGTATTGCACTTAATATGGGTCCCTGTCGTCGGATTTGGCTTCCCATTTCGATTTGTTTGGATTTGAGTGCTTCTTTTGCGATATTTGAATTCCTATGTTTCGGTTCTAATGCTACTGATGAGAGGTTACTCCTTGAAATGTACATATAGCATACCTAAATTTTC
>JAULBM010029363.1:0-11105 GCA_032357055.1 Geukensia granosissima
AATATTAAAAGGATTGGTTAACTATAACAAAAGTTATCGTGCGGAAACCAACCTGTCTACAGACGCCGACGCCGACGCCGACGCCGACGACGACGACAGCATCATACCATAATACGACCGCAAATTTTTGCGAAATTTGCGGTCGTATAAAAAGTATATTTGATGTACTTGAATTTCAATGTTGAGATATAATGGAATTTTCTGTCAATGATCATTATAAAAAATAATCAACAATGGTTAATTGATAAAAAATTATTCTTCATCAGAGGAGACAGAATATTAATTATTATATCAGATAAAATTAACCATACACAATATGATGTGAGGATCATCACCTCTCATTAATTAAAGGACTAATAATCTTCAGTTATCAAGAATCTGTCAATCAGAAGGTGAAATCAACAACAGGAACTGAGATTTTGAAGTCTGATTTATCTCCCCTTCCTGAAGTTCAACAATAAGTATTGTCCTTAATGCACATCTTCACTAACATTATAAAGGATCTTCTGTCAAATATTATTCCATTCGACCAAGCAGTTTCTGAGAAGGTTTCATCCAAGAAACAAGAATCATCAAAGGCGGCCATATGAGGTAGGATCTAGAATTTCCTTTATTTTGGTTCTAATGATCTGGATTAACTCCTTGAAATGTGCGTATACTGAAGAATATCAAATTTCACCATACTTATTTTTAAAATAAATGCATCTGTCTAAATATACCTATATACATGTAGGGTTAATAAGTCTGTGGTTTGTATCTTTCGTATTGTTCTTTGACGTTTTACACGCAATTTCTGAGATTTTCTTAAGTTTCATCCAATCAGAAACAAGAATCATCGATGGAAGGCCATGTGACATAGGATCTAGAATCTCCTTTATTTTGGTTTTAATGATCTGGATTAACTCCTTGAAATGTGCATATACTGAAGCATATCAAATTCACCCTTCTTATTTTTTGAAGAAATGTATCTGTCTAAATATCCATATATACATGTAGGGTTAATAAACGTGTGGTTTGTGTCTCCCATATTGGTGAAGACTGCTGTTAAGTGCTTTCCAAAAAACCGTGCACTTTTGTCAAATTATTGTTTTCGAATTCTCGTTTTTGGATTTCTGAAGAATTGTCATTTTTAGATCAAAAACCTGTATGAACAAAATGCTTTTTTCACCTGAACCAAACCAAAATTCAGGTTATTTGGGTGCAGTTTTTCAACACCAATTTTGTAAAGTTCTCACCTTAAATGTTTGATTTTGCACTCTTTTGAACTGAATCTTTATTCTAATTTCTAAATTGATCATTTTTCCTAAATTAAATTCCTGACTTTAAATTAAAAGGATGTTTACTCTTGATCCATTTATTAACATACATGTATAACCAATTGAAACTTGTGTTTAAAAAACATGTGTGCATTATTTATGTCATTCAATATATCAATACTAAATTATATAAAAAACGTGGCTATATACACTGTAATTGTATTTCAGATAAATTCTTCTTACTGATTTTCAAAAGGTTTGATTTAAACATTCAACCTTGATCAAAAGATAAAATCTTTGAGGGTCAATTACCTTGTACAAGGAAGTTTATTAGGACGCCATATTAAATTTTGTTGACAATGGCATTTTCCCAGTCGATCAAAAGAGGACAAGTACCGATATCTTGCAATTTATGTGAAGTAGAAACTAAAATAACTTCAAAATGCCTGGACTGTGACCTGCTGATGTGCAGTAAATGTAAGGAGAAAGTTCACCCCAAATTTAAAAATGCCAAAGCACACCAGATTTTGGATATCAAGGAGGTTGGTAGACACCCAGTTCAGCCAGACCAAGGAAAACCAGACTTGACATCTGTAAAGTGCCAAGAACATACAGAACAGAACTGCTGTCTTTTCTGTAAATCATGTGACCAATTAGTTTGTCCACTGTGTATTGCAAAGATCCATAATGGTCATGAACTTGTTCCAATAAATGAAGGATATGAAATTCGTAAAGAGCGATTGCAGGAAAGACAGGAGAAAATGTTAGCAGATCTTGATGAACTGACCAGAAGTGAACTGGAAATAAAAGAAATACAGAAGACTGAACATTCTAAATATCAAAATGTCAAACGGCAAATTAATGAACAAAATACAGCTCTGAAGAAGACTGTGGATAAATATACTGAAGATTTAACGAAGGAACTAGATCAAAAGTGGATAGAACTGCAAGGTAAGACGGATGAAAAGAAGAACAAAATCAATAAAAGAATCAATAATTTAAAAGACCAAATCTTCAAAATAAACAATCTTATAACAACAAATGAGGTCATGTCCGATGTTGACCAATTATTCATTGGAAGCAACAACAGTGAGCTGAAAATGACCTTTGATCCCATAGGCGTGTTCGTTCCAGGGGAGATAAGTCAGTGTAATTTCGGTCTGTTAAATAAACCATCTGCTGCTGTTAATATTACAGTATCAAAAACTTTCAAAACTGAATTAGCTCGAGTTGACCACATTTCACCAGCCTCTGACGACTTACTTTGGATAACCTGTTATGTTTCCCCAGGACTATTACAGAATGTCAGAACAGATGGAACCAATATGAAAGTTATATCCAGCTATCCAGTCAAGGTCTATGGTATGGCACTCACACCTTCTAATGACATTCTCTTGGTCACTTCAGGATCCACACTACAAACAATAAGCAGTGGTAAACTGACCAACACCAAGTATACAGTGGCACCACTTCGACTTACAGCTCTACATGTCACCAGTCAATATAAAGTGATGGTGGGAGCTTATGATTATAAGGATGATGCATGTGTGCTTGTTATGGATATAAATGGGAAACGAGAACATAAATATAAACATGACAAAAACAATGAACCCTTATTTAGATATGTATGTAGAATAACTAGTGCAAGTAATGGAAATATATTCATGACAGCTAGAATATCTGATGATTTCAAGGGAAGAGTAGTAGTCCTGGGACAGAATGGAGACGTGGTCAACATATATAAAGGACATCCTGATATCAATGGTGAGGAGAAACCATTCAAACCTCAAGGCATTGTGTGTACATCATCTGATAATGTCATTGTAACTGAACCAGACACTCATACCCTCCATATCCTCAACAATTCTGGACAGTTGATCAAATATTATAAAGTTAGTGACCTGGGAATAATATATCCATTCTCTCTAGCATACACTTCTTCACAAACACTCTACATTGGCTGCAGCACAGCAAAAGGAAGTACAGAGAAGGAAGCCAAGTTATATGAAGTGAATATTTCTGGATGTTAAAGAACTGTCTACTACATATTTCCATTTAACAAAGATTTAATTCTCAGTAGAAATAAATATAATTCAGATGGAATAACAACTTTAAGTTTCATACAATTCTTGGTCATTTTGACAGATTAAGAACATTCAAAGTTAAAACAACTAGAACACTTGTTACTATCACACGCATTGCACAACAGATTTGTAGATTTGTAAAATAAATATATTTATACACATACATCACTTTGTTTTTTATGATTGAATCTTAATGATACATGTACAATGTATATACCCTCAATTTGTGTTTCCTATGAAACAACACTTGTACACTCAAATCAGTAAAATTCCTAAATTTTGTAAAACCTAACACACATGTACATGTTATATAAGACAAATTAATCTCCACTGAAAAAGTGGTCTACAGAGGCCAATAACATTATAATCACCACCCCAAAAGACATCAGCACCATGTCATATAATAAAATGCTATTTTGTGATTGATTGAATTTTACTTTACTAACAGTGGCAAATTTTTCATGCATTTTCAGGACAAGTGCATATAATGAATAATGGTGAACCCTGATTTGTACTAGACCAACATGCTGAACCAGACTATCAACGTGCTAGCTCACAAAAGCAACAGTCTGCAGGAAGACATGCCACTTTACCAAGACACATTATTCTGACTCTGGGTGGACCAGTCTTTGCTCTACCTCCTAAATTTTAGGTGCTGTGTGATCAAAGGTCAAACCATATGGAGATCATGAATAAACAAAACAAATTGTCTCTTGTCTATTCTACCATGTGCCAAATTTGGTATGCCTATGTCACAGAATAAAAAAACACTTCCCCAAACACAAATCCATTGTAAAAAATAATCATAATTTTGACCTTGAGGTTAAAGGTCAAGGTCATATAGATGTCAAGAAGAATGTGACACATTGTCTCATGGTGAAATACTCATGAGCAGCTGCTAAATATGGTTTGCCGACATCAAAGAGTAATGAATATATGGCCCAGACACAAATTCATGGAGAGACATTTTTGGCATTGAAGACAAAAGGTCAATAACATGAAAGAGGTGAATGTATGCAAGACATCATCTCATATTTATAAAACCATGTGCCATAAACGGTATGAACCAGAAATCAAGCCATAAAACACTATAATTTTGACCTTGAGATCAAAGGTCAATGTCATGCCGGGGTCATGAATGTAGCTGACAAATTGTCTCATTGTGGCACAACCATGCACCAAATATGGTATGCCCATGTCAGGGGACAAAAATCTGTGACCCAGACATCAAGCCATGTCAAAATCACTATAAATTTGACCTTGAGGTCAAAGGTCAATGTCATGCCAGAGTCATGAATGTACCTGACAAATTATCTCATGGTGGCACACCCATGTGCCAAATATGGTACACCTATGTCAAATGACAAAAAAGTTTCAGGCTGGACAAGAAGCCATATCAAAAAACACTATAAATTGGACCTTAAGGTCATGATTGTGTGAGACACATGGTCTCATGGTGATACACCTATGTACCAAATATGGTATGCCAATCTTGAAGAAGAAAAAAGTTAAAGGACCGACACAAATCTGCACAGACACAACAACAGACAGAGTTATTCCTATAGACACCCCCTGAACTTTGTTCTTTGGGGTATAAAATAGTATAATTATATAAATTGTGTTAAATGTATTCATTGTGGTTTGTTTTTTATGGTTTGTCAGTTGCTGCTTTTGTTTTCTTTGACTTTTCCTTTGACCTCCTCTTTGGTGGAGGGTTGGGTATACATTAAACTAGTTAAACCCTACCACAAATCTCATGTGCCTGTCCCAAGTCAGGGCATTTGGTTGTATGTTTGTCTTTGTGTTTAATGTTTTGTTACATGTACAATTTGATAATATTTAGGTACAATATAAGAGTAGAATTATTTATGCACACACAATTTATTATTTGGGACTATTTAGAGCTTTTCAACAGCAGTGGTATTCCAACCTTGTTGAACGCCTTGTGGAGACCTCTAGATTTGTAAATTACTCTGTTTTTCTTGTGGTTAACATCTTTTGTCTCTTTGACATTTACCCCATATCTTTTCATTTTTTCATGTTTGGTACACTTTTATAATTTCAATGAGTAGATTTCATGGATTTTTCGATAATGATAATTAATAAACACATTATTCTTCATCAGAGGAGACAGCTTATTAATTATTATATCATTTATAATCAAGCAGATACAATATGATATGAGGATCATCACCTTTCATTAATTAAAGGAGTAATAATCTTCAGTTATCAAGAATCTTTCAATCAGAAGGTAAAATGGACAACAGCAACTGAGATTTTGAAAGATAAATACACATCTTGTGAGAGAAATAGATACATCAAATTATTAAGTCTTTATATTCTACTGTAATTACTGTAGTAGGATTTGTTCCTGTGGGAAGAGGATCTGTTCACATGCTTTACAAGTCTCTTCATTTTTAGAATGAGATGGTGGAAAATTGGGGAAAAGGTCAGAACACCATGAATTATATGTGTCATGGCCTTCCTCGAACATCAAAATAAGAGATGTGGCATGATTATCCACGAGACAGCAATCCACCAAAAGAAAGTATAAATTAAACTTCTATAGGTTCCATTACACACTTAAATAATGAACCAGTCCATACCATAACAGAAGCTGTAAAAGGCCCCAAAATACATAAAGTGAGCTATTCATCAAACATGACAATCATCCGAATCGATTGAAAAAATGGTGAATGAAAAACAATAAATGACTATAAGACAAGGCCAACAAGTTCCTGGGTTGGGACAGACACATTAAACATGTGGTGGGGTAAACCATATATATATTCCTATATATATATATATGGTGGTGGTGGGGTAAACCATATATTTATTCCTAAGGCCATGGCCAACGAAATGAAACGAAAGACAAACATAGAGCACACAACACTACACTTAAAACTAAAGCTGGAGCAACATGAACCCTACAAAAACCAGGGTGAGTTCAGGTGCTCCAGAGGGGTAAGCAACTCCTGCTCCACTTGTGGCACCAGTCGTGTTACTCAGTAGTCAAAGCCAGGGTATAGTCACAATCGGTGTTGGTCACAATCGGTATAGGAACGGATTTGTATTCATGACAGTCGGAAGATATCTATTGTCATCTGTGAAATGGATATTTCGTACCGGTCATCCAAATCATGAAACAATAAAATAATTATAAAAATATATACAAAGAAATCAAACATAGTGATAAAGACATCACCATGAAACTTTGAAATTTTTATAAAATATGTACAAAACAAAATAACATAAAATGAATGACACATCACCATGAAACTTTAAAATAATTTATTATTTCTCTACTATGAAATTAGACAAAGTGACGGAGACATTTCCATGAAACCATAAAACTGGCTTAAGATAAATTTTGTTCGTAACATACACATCTTCGACCGCAAATGGATTATCCTTTGAATGTGCAAATAAGATCTTGTAGGAAATAACTTGTCATTTGTCCTTCAAAAAAGACAAGTTCCAAACCATAATTGCCCTCCTTCCAGGTTCATTCTAGAGGGCAAGAAATAATCATGTAAGGCACATGTGCATTCATCCAAATACTGGCTTGGTATGAAGCTCTCAGTACATGTTGCTTGAATGAAGCTTCTGATGGTGGAAGTCTAGCTAAGGTTGAATATTTAATGCTTGCTTGTCTCACTCTCAATTTATTTAAACTTCCATGAGACTGCCTCGACTTCCCTATTGGATCATATAAGTATGCTACTTATTTCCAACTGATTTACACTGCTTCATCTACAACTGCTGAATACCTATTATAAAGGTCACTGAAAAGCTCATCTTTATCTTGAAGCATTTTTCATCACAGATTTTTCCCTATACCATACATGGAAGAAGTTTTGTCACATCATGTAAGGGCGTGGGCAGCCGGTAGTGACGAACAAATATCATGTACAGGTATGTAACGTCTGCAGTTGTTATCATCCCTGTTTGTAACCATAGCTCCATAGTACTTATCATGTCGGGGACATAGTGGACCAGCAGAACCAAGACATCGATGTCTGGGGATCTAACAACTATACGACCTTCAATTTGATTTTCACAGAAGACATTGTCAGCAAAACTAGCGTGTAGAATTATTCTCGTGTCAGCTTCTTCGTGTTTAAACGATAGGTGGTCACAATCACAGACTTCTTCGCAATTCACCTTTTTTACATGTTCTGGACATTGAAAAGTGCCAGCAAGGTATAAAAATTTGGCCTGACAGAGACAATCTGAGTTCATCAACTGTTTTAAAAAGAAGTCTCCAAGAAATCTTATAAGGGACTTTTTATTCTCGCTTGAACTCAAAAAGTTTTTCCAGTCCATAATTGGCCGTCCTTCAATATTCTGACACACTTTAAGTGTTAAATAAGACATTGATCTGCGCTCTCTCGCAACACTTTTAATAGAATGTTGGAAATCATATCTGTCAAACACATCGACAACCGATTATGCGAAGCCGAGAGATGCAATTTTACCTCTGACAAAGTCATATGCCATCTCACCAAATGTTTCATTTCGTTGCATCTAGAGACTGAATTACATCCATCTCATCTTTTATGAATGTTGTGTTTGATGTATCAAATGGATGGAGAGTCTGTAGAGACGACACAAGTTCTTCAAGTTGGTGAGATAGATCAGCCTTTGATGTTTTCCGCATAGTGCCATCGCTATAAAACAAAGATATTGGTATTGGGCCCACAGTATACGACAGACCAGTCTCAACTTTGACATCTTGACGGGAATTTGCTAAGACTAATGCTTGTCGGAAAAGAAGTTCAGGATTAATATGCACACAAACCATATCACCAGTCCTGCATTTCAAGTTTATTTTCCTAGGCATCCATGAACATACACCAGTATCTAACGTTGGAGATTTGTCTTGTCCAAATCTTCTAAATTCATGAAAAAAAGGCAAAACATGCTTCAAATTCCGATATTGCAATTTGCTTATTTGTAGAGTTTTTACGTTTGTTGCATGCTACGTCATAAACTTCTGCCAAACGTCTTTTGGTACTGTCCTAATATGGTCTCCCACTGTACACCACTTTAAAAATTCAATGTAAAATATTGACATTTATGCCTCGTAGACCAACGTAAATCCAAGAACAGCTCGATTAAATTGTTTACTGCTTAACATTTGGTGAGCTGTATTGCCTGCATAAACACCAGTCAGTTATAAGGTCATGCAGACCTCCATCACCTCATAACTTGCCTATTGATGAAATAAAGCAGAATAATGTATGAAATCCGCCAAGCCTTAAGATGTGATTACTGAAAATGTCTAGTAGACCATTTTTGTGGACAGCTGCTGGTCAAATGTTTGTACGGAACTGTTTTGACCTAATTCTTTCGACATTTCAACACACCTTTTCATTGTCGTGAAAACAGTTGCTATGTCACTTGGCTTTGCATCAACCACCGGTACATATGACACTATGGGGCAATTACCCAAAGTTTCTGATATTTGACTATTGAAACCAGTTATTTAAACGATAAAAACAAACAAAACGTAAAAAATGCAAATGTACAACAATAAAAATAAAATTTAGGTCTCCCAAATTTCGACCCAAAGGGTTTTCGTCCGGGGATAATGAAAGACAAAATAATAAAAAAAAAACATGTCTTCGCACATGACAGAACATATGGCACATGACAGGACCTGACTACACTCAAAGGATACAGAAGTGTATTGTAGAACGATAAAAATAGGTTTCCTCGAATATAGTGGCCTTATAAATGCAGTGTTTTATTTTACATGATTAATATTTAACTCATTGGGGAATGTTACTAGATAGGAATCAGTGAAAAAAAACTGGCCAATTTAGATTCATGCGACAGGCCCAGACGAAATACAAGAGTTGTGGTAGAAAGGCTGACGGGTAAAAATGTTGGTGTAGGCAAATGGTTGTTAATATACAGTACGTCATTCATAAAACTGTTTTTAGCATTCATACCACGCGGTCTTAGAGTGCCTAAATGATTAATAATCCTCTGTTAAAGAAACTGCCGCTGTTTCTTGCCAGTATGTGTCTTTACGAGGACAGTGACACGCATGTCACTTTTGCTATGTAATTTACGTCAGAAATATTCGAGGACTGGACAATCAACTTCAGTTTCGAATGAGTATAGATGCTTATTAAAACAATCTCCCAGGCGACAATAGGTTCCCCCAATGTATACCATTGAACATCTTTTCTGTGGTGCAAGTGAAGCCGTTTCTAAGGTGGAAATAGTTGTTGGGACCACAGACCTCCTCAGTCTCCCAAGTGTAGGGACATGTGTTGCATATACAACGATTACAACACCTGGTGCCCGTAAAATCTGCTCTTTTTCCACTTGAACCATGATCATTATCATTGTCTCTTTCAGCATCCCCGGACGAAGACCCTTTGGGTCGAAAATTTGGGAGACATATTTTATTTTTATTTCATTTACATTGTTTACGTTTGGTTTGTTTTTACCTTTTAAATGTGGCTACCTTTTAACCTTAATCATTTAGTCTGGTATTTTTATTTTAAAGCCATCACCCAACATTTAATCTTTTTTATATAAGTGTTGCTTTTACTGAATTTAAATAGAATTTACTCAGACATGCCAAGAAATTTCTGAATTAAGGATAGAGGTTGAAACTGTAGACTTTGGTAGCTTTGTTTTCATTAATGGTAGGTGTAAAAGCAGTCAGAAAAATAACATATGTAAAAATTTCTTTCATAGAATTGACACTACAGATACTGGACACATTCTTGGTCGAGCAGATCATCTAAATGAAGATCCCTTTCCAGAGAGAAATCTAAAAAGAGCAAATTGTGCTGTCATGAAGTTGTTGTTACATATGGCAATGTACATTGGAGCAAATAACAATTTACAGGTACGTTGCTTTTATGAAATAAAGGAAAAAATCCTATGTACTTACATCAGTTAGGGCAGAATACTTTTATCATGTTGTCAGCTTTTTATTTAAGTTTGATATAGTAATCTTTGGCTTTCCCCTCTTTGACAATACAATATTAGTACCATGTTAATTAAGATTGCCTAGGTGTCCCGTGTGCTAATGCCATCCCTGAGCGTATTCTCTACATCTGTATTTATTTAATTGTTTTTCTACATATTGTTTTAAATTTCCTTAAAACACTACTTGGTTAATGTAATGTAAAACTTTTGTAAAATGGTCTTTGCTGGCCCCTTTCAAAATTTTATCTTGCATCCCACTTACCAGTTAAGATGACTGCCACAAGAGAATAATCCTATTTGAAATTTACTTAAAGTACTGTTTGTTCAATTTGACCCAAATTTTAGTTAGATGGTCCTTAAATGGTCCATTTACAAATTGTTTGCAGCATACCCACTACTAATAAAGTAAAATGCCACAGCTGAACTTGATTTAACCTCGGACTCTATAGAAAATTCAATTTTAAATCTTCTTGTCTGAAAATGATGAGTAACAAAAACCCTTTTGTTAAAAATAGTCATCTCTAAGAATTTTTTTCCTGCTTACCCATCAATAAATTAAGATGGCCGCTATGAGGCAACCCTACTGTATATTAACTTAAAATAGTGTGGTTGAATGGTCAGTAGGTTCCCATTACCCAAATTTAATTTGGGGTACCTGACTGCAAATAAAGAGGGCCACTGTTGCCAGAATAGAAAAAATATCAACAAATTCATTTAAAATCTTCTGTTCTAAAAGTAAATTTTTAACATTAAAATTTCGTTTTGTAAAATAAATACTTACCATCATAAATTTAGATATTATCCTGCTTGC